>JARCZZ010025560.1:0-29463 GCA_030323915.1 Brotogeris chrysoptera
TGAGACTCAGAAAGTCCTTGATCAGAGTAAACATTACTGAGCAGCAACTGAAAACATCGGTGTTATCAGCGCTGTTCTGAGGCTGAAAGTCAAAAACACAACACTGCACCAGCTACTAAAAAGGAGGAAAATGCTTGCTACTGCTGAACCCAAGACAATATAAGGAAGAAGTTCTTCACTGTGAGGTTGGTGAGGCACTGGAACAGGTTGCCCAAAGTGGTAAATGTGCTATTGCTGGCAGTGTTCAAGGTCAAGTTGGACAGAACCTTGGAGGACATGGTCTACTATGAGGTGTCCCTGCCCATGGCAGGGGGTTGGAACTAGGTGTTCTTAAGGTCCTTTCCAACCCTAACCATTCTATAATTCTGTCATAACTGCTTTTATTTCTGCAAGGCAATATCTGGAGACTTGGCTGTTTTTTCAATCAAAATACTGCAATGGCTATGTACTTCTTGCATGTTGCATAGTGGGGTATAAACAGTGCAGAAGACCTTCAGAGTGCTCTCTGTATGAGAGTGAACTTGGTTCATACTGATGAACAGGGGAAAAAGAGATCTTTTCAATTGGTTGGCTGTATCACTGCTTCTTTTTATGTTGTAAATAGTGACATCCACGGAGCTGCCATCATTTCTTTAGGTTACTTGGATTTCTCTGCAAAAAGAGGGTGTTGTACCTGAAGTCCTGAAGAAAACCTTTTGAAAAAGGTTTGGTTTGTGCAAATAAGAGCCCTACAAGGTGCTAAAATTTTTAAAACTTACTGGGCTAGATAATTAACATTTTGCCTCCTTTATACCTCTAAAACCTTCTGTTTTTACGTCTTGCAGCATCTTCCTGAAAATGTCAGGCACTGCATAATGGAAGAGTTCTAATTTCAGTTTCCTATTAGTAAAACATCTTAATAAAAATAGGTTGCTTCCTGCTATATTTCATTCAGCTGTTGAATATAAGCTAATGTATTCTCATGTACAAAACCCTTAGAAAACATAAACATATTCCTATTCTCCACGGGCAAATTTAGAATTAGCAGAAAATGTTACATAAATTTCATGATTTGTATTCAAAATGCCGTGTAAAAAATGAGGACAGCAAATAGCTCTGGTGTTGGGCAGCCCCAACTCTGCAGTGGGCTACTGATTCGGCTCTTTACCTGGGCTGCTTAAACCCGTGCTGCTGGCTGAGAGGAGGGCAAGGCACAGCCCTCTGCATCCAGCCATGATCTCCATCGCTGCATGGGGAAGCAAAGCCCAAATCTCTGCCCTGTTGCGGCTTGTACTGCTTGCTGGTAAGGCTAGCTGGCTGAGCCCAGCAAGGTGGGAGAGAAGGAAGAGATGATGGGGGAATAATGACCACAGACAGCACTTACTGTGGGGACCTTCAGGCTGACAGTTCCCCACCTGCCACAAATTTGCTCCAAGGCTCATTGTTCCACCCATGTTTCCCTGCTGCTGACTTTGAACTCCCACCTCTGCCTCCTGCAAAGTGCACATCTGTGCTCTGCCATCCCAGAACCCCCAACAGTGCTGCTGTTTTCAATAGGTAGGCCTAGTTTTTTCTGAGGAATCTGGTCAGCAGCACACTGTAGATGCCAGTGTAACTAAGAAAATGTCTTCGTGGGGCAGAGTTATGCTACTTTTAGGAGCTACAGGAACAATCGTATTTTCTGGCTTAGGGGGAAAGGCAGTTGCAAGTACTTCTGCCCACACCATGCACTAGGAGTGTGTATTTTCCCACTGTTCTGTAAACCAGGCATTCTGTTTCTTGCTCTTAGCACAATGTCCACTTTTTTTGTAACACAACTGAGATATATATATCAGGATAGGAGAGGCAATGTGAGAAGAAAGACAAAGTAGACAAAGGCAATAGCTTCTCAGGCTGACAAAATGTCTGAGCATTTTATGCTTCTCCTAACCTTCCACTTTGTTTCACTCTCCCTGCAATGCAGATCAGTGCTGTTAAGAAGCAGGCAAGGGCACATAGCTTTGTGGCATGTGGTACTTGGGCTTCCTTGTCACTTTATGAATGATGCCTATGTAAGTGCAGTCACCACTAGAAATTTGAATAAGCCGTTTGTTCTCATTCTTGGAATACAGGAGTTGGTTTTAGGCCCCACTGTGGAGGAGCTTTGAGCTTCTTTGTGGTGTAAGGTGCCATTGGAAGCTGAGTATTACTGACTTCTATAATACCTACCCAGCTTTCTTTTTTTCCTGTGGTATCCTGTTCTTATCCAGTTGATCAGTATAATGAGATTTGCTTACAAAGTTACGACTACAATCTTTTTTTGGATACATTGTTCATGTTGAGCAGCTGGGCCCAGATGGTGGTGGTCTGTGGCATCAAGTCTAGTTGGAAGCCAGTAATTAGCAGTGTACCCCAAGAGTTTATATTGTGTCCAGTCCTTTTCACCACCTTCATTAGTGATCCGGATGTTGTGGCAGAGTGTACCCTCAGCAAGTTTGCAGATAGACGAACTGGGGAGAGGTGGCTGATACACCAGAGTGTTGCCCCTCATTCCAGATGGACCTCAGCGAACTAGAGAAATGGGCTGACAAGAACCACATATCCAACAAGGGGAAGTGCCAAGTTCTGCACTTGGGGAGGAACAGCCCCACGCACCACTGTATGCTGGGACCTGACCAGCTGGAAAGCAGCTTTGCAGAAAAGAACCTGGGTTCTTGGTGGACACCAAGTTGAGCATGGACTACCAATACATCCTCGAAGCAGAGAAAGCTGTGTCCTGGTTGCATTAGGAGCACTGCTGCCAGTAGGTCAAGGGAGATGATTCTTCCCCTCTACCCAGCAATGATGAGGCCACACCTGGAGTATTGGATCCAGTTCTGGTCTCCATGGTACGAGACAGACATAGACATACTGAAGAGAGTCCAGCATAGGGGCACTAAGATGAAAAGGCGCTGGATCATCTCTCTCAAAAAAAGAAGAGGCTGAGAGACCTGAAACTCTTCAGCCTGCAGAAAAGACCCGTGAAGGATGTCATCAATGTGCACACATACCTGAAGGAAGGGAATAAAGAAGATGGAGCCAGGCTCTTTTCAGTGGTGCCCAGTGTCAGGACCAGAGGCAGTGGGCACACACTGAAACACAGGAGATTCCCCTGAACATCAGGAAACGCTTTTCCACTGTGAGGGTGACTGAGCACTGGCACACGTTCCCCAGGGAAGCTGGGGAGTTTCCATCCTTGGAAATTTTCAGAAGCTGCCTGAAAACTTTCCCGGATATCTGGCCCTGAGTGTCCCTGCTTGAGTAGGGGGCTTGGACCAGATAACTTCTAGAGGTCTCTTCCAACTTCAGTCATTCTGTAACTCTGTGATTTAAGTACAATTTCACTATTGACAAGTCATTTTCACTTTATAATATTTTAATCAGCATCAACCTTTAATTTATTGAGAGCAGCAGAAGAAAGACAGGTAACTGGTTGCTAGGAATAGACTTACAATGGCAAGATGAACTGTGCAGTTAGAACAGCAACAGTGAATACATTGCTGTGTGATAAACATTAGAGATGAAAACCCTTTTATATCTTCAGCCAAAAGAGGTTTTATTTTCATCTTGAGCAGTAGCTGCATTTCTCAGCAGAAACTTGTCATCTGTCACCCTCACTTCACAGCATTGTCCTGTACAGAAATGTGGGAGCTCTCCTGGACATATGCAGTGGAAAGCAGGCCTACGCTCTTCCCAATCTATCAGTCTTTGATGAGGAGATCTCATAAAGGCTTGTTACATGGGAAGTATGGGCTGAGCTTTTCAGCTCCTCACATTTTCTGTGCCCTAGTAACACGTCCCATCTTCTCTTTTACCATGTATAGCGCTGACAGGAAACTGAAACCTCTTCCACCTTTATTTAATAGAACTGCTGTGGGGTCAAACCTATCTTCATATCTGATAAAAAGTCACTGCAAGAAATAAATATAAAATTTCTGTTTTGTTTCTCTGCATCGGCATTGAATATAAATCCATAGACTACAGCTTTAGACTAATTAAGTCTCTCTAATGAGGTCTCTTCCTGTTATTGCAGGCCATGGACAAATTGCCAGAAAAATATACATTTGGTTTTCAAAATGGAAAATGGATCATAAGGATGAAAACATGCTTACATTAAGAAATGATAATAGTAATCTAACTTAGAAACATCTGGTTTAGCCTTAGTGGAACACAAGCTGGCCTTTTAAAAGCTACATTTATTTGTTTGTGGCTATAATCGAGTGGAACTTAAAAAACCAGACAGACTTTACTCAAAAGAATTCTTTTGGGCTGGGCTCTAAGTTGCCAGATTTTGGAACAAAGGGAATCTTTATCTCAACGTTTCTAAACTCCTGGAAGTGACTTTTATAACACAAAGCCTGTCAAATGCTTAACTATCATCACTGTTGCAACACTATAATGTTTTAGTTAGATATTTATCATGACATACCTTTAATGAAAACAGAGTGTTGTTTAAAATCACAGACCTCTGTGTTTACTCATATGAAATGAAGTGATGTAAGTACACACATGCCTGCAGTTTTGGTGGGGTGTTTTTGTATCAGGGATATAACATACTTGTGTAGTACTTAGGAGAAGACTCCTCATAAAACAGATGTTAAAGGCACACGGAACAATTATTTTTTTTAAAAAAAAAGCATTTTAGATGCTGTACACTTTTGTCATGTCATATATAAAGGTATTACTTGGCTTCACAAGTGCTTGCATTTGCCAGTTGTTACCTTCATGGTTAACTTTGTGATTGCAATTGCTGCATTGCAGCCTAATATGAGAGACCATTTGTAATGCTTTGTGATCTCATATTCCTCATTTCTGGTTAAGCCTTTCTGGCCTCACTGCTTAAAATATATATATATATATTAATTTTTTATATTATTATGTTGATGTGTTTAGTCCCAGATTTTTACTGATGACTGAATAAATAAGACTTTGGGATTGCTCTATTTAAAGTGGTTGGAGCAAATTCACAAATCAAAGGAGGTAGAACTGGCCTTTTATGACTTGAACAGGCTGGGTTTTCTTCACAAAACTCTTACATAGGTTTCCACAGATCCTTTATACATTTCACAGAAATATTTCAAAGTAAAAACATTTATATCTCTCTTTAACAGTGTGAGAGCTGAGCTAAAAGGACACAGATACTTTATTTCAGATTTGTGTGCTGTGCTTTAATCTGCTGCCCTTTAAAATATAACCCATGATAGAAGCTTACCAGATTGTCTCCTGCTTTCATTGCAGTGTACAGTCTCCTTTTTTCAAAAAAAAACCAAAAATACATGTTTGATTGTAACATTTATGAGCATTGTAATTTTATTAGGGCTGAATCCTGAAAGATGCTGAGGACCAGTATTTCCCATATTTTTCAGTGAATGTAAGTGTCTGACATTCTCAGGAGTCCGATTGTTTTACTGGTATATAGCAGATGGACATGACAGGGGGTGAGCTTTGGCAGCACTGTAAGGCAGATATCAGCTTTACTATGACTATCTCCAAGGGAGAGACAGCACTCCAATGGAACTTCAAGCTGCTACTTCCAGTTTATTTTAGGGGTCCTTTATCTAGGTGCATGTTACTATGGTATTCCTAACCATTACAGGTGAACAACTGGCTGTTCAAAATACTACTGTTGTCTTATTTCAGCATTGTGAATTTGTATTATATATTTATATAGTTCACTTGATTGTACTTTTCTCAGTTAAACTGAATTACTGTTCTCAGTTTGACAACATTAGTACTGTACAGTACAAAGAAAGCCTAAAAAATTTGTACACAGGCTATTATTTTGATTTAAGAATATAATGGTTATTTCTGATTTACATAAATGAACAGGCAGTATATGTTGTATGGGATTCATCACCAGCTTTGAAGAAGTAGGGAATTCTACTGCAGAATAATTTTGGATTGACACTGCAAAATTTTAAAGATGAAATTAAAAATTACTGTCCTATTGTGCTTCTCTTTCTGGATAAAAGAAATGTGAAACCTTTTTCTACTCACATTTCTTTTTTTCAGAAATATCATAGAAACATTTCTTCTAAATGCATAAGACTACTTGTCTGTGTATTCTGATTTTTATGCATTGAAATTCTACTGCTTCCACAAAAGCCATGCTTAAGATACAAATCAGGATTTCTGTGTATTTTCAAAAAGGTATAAACTTAAGCAACTCAATTCTCTCTTGTAGAAACAATTCATACAGTGAGATGAGAGTTGGTGGAATATTCTTACAAAAATCATTCATACCAGCTCCTGTAGAATCTAGGAACTGCATAGGAAAGTTTGCTTGAGCTCTACTGGGAACGTTACAGGCATCTGTGCATTTCAGTTTTTCTAACTTAAAGACTTCTGCTTACTGTCCATCACTTACTACCACCAAGAAAAAAAAATCTTAAGATTTCTGCAAATGTAAAAAATTGTTCATTTTAAAATGTTTATGTTCCAGATGTGTTGCTTAGTTAACCTGAAACAGCTTTGGGAGCCTTCATGCTAAGTTATGCATGGCATTTATGCAAAACCTAAAAAGATGCAAAAATTGGGCAGATAGTGAAAAACGAATAATGACTATGTGTTTTCTTTTATAACACTAGATTTTATTTGAACAAGTGGGGTATAAATTGCTATAAAACATTTTTTTCATTTCTTTTTAGGTCTAACTGTGCTGAAAATATACGTAAGCACATCTTACATACGGGAAAGCATGAAGGAGTAAAAATGTATAACTGTCCTAAATGTGACTATGGAACCAATATCCCTGTGGAGTTTCGTAACCACTTGAAAGAACTACACCCAGACATTGAAAATCCTGATCTGGCGTACTTGCATGCTGGTAAGGTCATTCTTTCCTTTGCTTACAAATTCTTCTCTGTATGAGCATGCTTAAATGATTCAATAAGAAAGCTAGTTGTTACGTTATTATCATTTATTCTGAAGAACATGATTTTAAAATGGGCTTTGTCCTCTTCAAGTTTTCAGAAGGGGTGAAGGTTATGCGTCAAGCACTGTAGTCCTTTCATGTTTCATAAGCAAAGCTTGCTGTTCAATATACAAACATCGGAAGTGTGTGCTATTTAGATGCCTCATTTTGAAATCTAGTTGAACTTTTATAGAGAAATTTTTTTTTAACATTTGTATTAAGTCCTTCTGCCCAACCTATTCATCCAAGAACAGAAAAAAAAAATTCCTAAGAAATACAGTGGCAAAATAATGTACCACTTTAAAAATTCAATTTCATTACAAAAAAGCAGACAGTGTTCAATATGAAAAGACAACAGCAAAGATCAACCAATAACTTACACGGATGTTTTGAGGCTTCACGTTGGAGAGCACACACATGGATGACACTGAAGAAATGTAAAATAGAAACATTGCTTCGGAAACAAAAATTATAAGAAGGAAGTTGAGGTGTTTCCAGTTTAGGAACAAGAGGTTTTTTAGTTGAGATTCTATGGTTCAGAATAGAAGGCAGAAGTTTAATATGAGCATCAAGTTAGGAGAAAATTAAAGAGTTCAATGGCAAAAGGTTAGGAGAAATAATACAAAATTAGGCTGGAGCTTGAGTGAAATGTGATCTTAACTCAGGAGAGGCAGATAACTTAGACATCACTGGGCGGGAAGACAAGTCAGAGCAGAGGGAAAAAAGAACAGATGGTGAGAAGAAAGAGATGGGGAATCCAGAGGAGGAAGAAGCTACATGGGCCAAATTCTCCCTAAGATGCAAATTAATCTTCGATTGAAGTACGACTATTAGTACTGCCATGTCAGATTTTAATCTTCTTCTGTAATGAATTGATCTCATAATTTGAGACCCTAGTACTTCTAAAAAAACATAACCTAGAGAGCTTTCTTTCAGCTTTGTGCAGTGTGTACGCTCAAGTTATTTTAAAACCTCTCAGTCTTCTCAAAATGACTGCTTGCTTTCCTGACTAGAGGCAGTGTATTATTTGTACCATATATTTCTATTTGCCAAGTATTCCACTTCATTTTGGAACCAATCATCATGTCATGTCAGCATATGGTGGATAATATCTGGATGTGCAAACAAAATGCCAGTTGGCGGAATACCAATTTCAAAATAGGTCAGAAAACTGGTCACATTTCACCATAGTTCTCATTAAAGTGAATGAATATTCAGCTCTGAGCTTAAATCCAGACACTGTTGGATTTTTACTACAATAATCCTCCTTAATATGAAAACCTATAATGCTTTCAATAGAGAGCTATATAGACATAACACAGATAGCCATAACAATGGTAGAATCATGAGAATTTTTCCAAAATTACAAAATCCGTGTAAGTTTTCATGTTATTTGTTCAAGACTGTATCTAAATAAGTTCTCATTGCAGCATGCTGTGGTTAAAACTATTCAACTTGCTTGTCTTTGCAACAAAGGAAACCTGTCATCAGTGTGTTGTATACTAACGATATCTATTTTGTGTACACTCATTCTTATACTGTAGAAATTCCCTTGCACTAAACAGGGTGCTGCACAAACATATTAGTACAGCAAAAACTGGTTGTCACCTAATTCTTGCTAGGCTGGCCTAGAATTGGATTGCAACAGAAATATTGAAATATTGTTTGCATAATCCTATTGCTAAAAGGGTGATACTGTATTTTCCTTTCAGGAAGAAACACTATTAAAGCGGAACCTAGGTGATAATTGTGCATTCACATCAGACTTTAATTAAAGAGGTTTTAATTTCTTCTTTTCAATCCTTTTCTGACTGCTGGACATCTGAGAGTTAAAGGTTTTACGAAAGATTTTTAGAGGAATGAGGTTATAACTCCCATGCCCTGGCCAACACCCCTTATCAAAATAAGATTTGTTCTTTGTCTGGTTCATGGTTACTGATGACTTACTGGCCATTGGCTGCACCCACAGAGAATCCACAGCACGACATGGAACCTTTTAGGATGCTAGGAGTACGAAAGTGTCATACAAGATCGATTATTTTAAACGTATTTGTCTGTCTTTTCTGTTCTAATATTGCTTTGTAACAGGAAAGCCAGCCCCTTTACTTTGAGCAGAATAGAAATAGAATAAGTCTCATCACTGACAAAGAAACAAGCCACCAACTCCAGCCACTTTGCAGAACGAGTCACAAACTCCTTCAGCACAAGCCACCAAGAATGATGCTGTGGAGTCCTTTAAGATGTGTGTGGGACTAAATATCAAGTCTGTTTCTTATCTGAAAAGTTAAGATTATAATTTGGATTTCTAATTCAAAACTAATGCTCTTTGTAATATAATGCTCTCATACTAATTTCTGCTTAACTTTCTTTGCCTGCTACTGTGCTGCTTTACGGGGTCAGTGGCAGTAAGGAGCTTGAAGAAGCTGCATTTTGAAGGGAGAGGCTGTGGAAGATGGAAGGCAAAGCAAGTTAGGTTCTACATGAGTAAGGGTGATTCTGTAACTGATACGTGATAGCCCTTGCTGTTCTGCATCTTTGAAATCCTGTATAATGTGAGGAATTGATGCATAGAAATACCACAAAACCATATGCAGAATAGGTGCAATGCCTTCAGACTTGCTTTCCTCTTTTTATTATAGTCTGTGTCATAGAGGGAGGTATTTAACTATCCAACTATATTCCTTATAAACCCAATGAAGTATCATTATATATTTTTAAACAATGGCTGTCTCGAAAATACTTTTGTCTCTTCTTTTTGAAATGCGCTGCATTTGAGCAGCAGACCTTTTATGCACACAAACCAACAAAGGGATATAAGCATCTGCACATAGAATTATAGATTGAATTTGCTAGATTACACTTCAAATACCAGTTTATGTGTCCAACCTCTAATTTTTATACAAATCACCATCTTTTTTAAATGTCATTGTGTATTGTTCTGTAAAAGCTTTATGCCTCTCTGACCGATTATCCCAAGGTCTGTGTTGAAATTAAAAATTTATTTGAAAATAAGCCAGAAATCCAGTGATTGTTGATTATCCCCAACATTCATTTATTTTCCTTCTAATATCACATTTGAGATGCCAATAGATTTTATAGCTGTTCTAGAACAGAAGCGAGCTTACTGCAGTTAATGTTTTAGTCATGGAAATTTGGTTCCAATGAAAACTATTCATGTTATTCTTGTAATCAATGTGCAAATCTGAAAATTTGTCATTACAAATGGAAAATTCATATGAGTGAATTGTCATATTATGTTGATTACTATCATTTTAGTGATTTTTTTAATGAGGCGATTTGATAAAGAAATATTTCTGGTTTGCTTACTGTGGACTTGTCTGTATGGCAAATCTCAAAGCTGAAGAAATCTTTGGATTGATTCTTGTATGCATTGCATTTCCAAATGTCTTAGATATGTTTTTTTCTTCCAACTGATGCAACATCTCGGTACTCAGTTGAACTGAGCCTGAATACTTTGAGCAGTGGGACAGAGGAAAGGCTAGTAACTGTAGTGGAATTTGAAAGGGATCAGTACCCCAGCTGTCTTTCTCAGTGCTTTGTCTGCTTTGCAGTGGCATCACTTGGTAGTGATGATTTCAGTTTGAACTAAATGTTCATCATTTAGGAGCTCTTGTCTTATAAACACTATGATACTATTATGATGCATTATTTATATCTAAAGAGTGTAATATCTATGGCTTGACATCTCCATTATTCCAATAGCTGCAGAGACCATGGCATCTCACTGTGTTCATAGTAGTCTTCTGTGAATACTAAAATGGCCATAAGGCAAAAAGCTCTTCAGAGAGAAGAGGAGCAGTTTGCTCATTATTGTTTTCATGATCATGTGGAAAGTTATGTGATGATGCTCTTTTTTTCTGTATCGTTACTTCTGTGCTGCACTGTTAAAAGTGGACATAGATCCCAAGAATGAGCGCTACTCTAGGAAATCAGAATAACCCCGGTTTTTACTGAGTGACTGCTATAATGGGCTTGCTCTCTATCTGCATTTTCCCATGTGCAAAATAGGTGCAGTGCTGACACAGTTTGAGTCATAAATCTTTTGCTTGCAAATGGCTTCACAACAGTCAGTTGTGATTAGGGAACTGTTTAAGGTGTTGAATGAAAATTTGGAGATATTTTGCTAAATTCAGACTTGGCAGTCATGCAAAATCTTTCTTGGAAGTCTTTTATTTAAAAAAAAAAAAAAAAAGAAGGAAAAGCAGATGAATTCATTGCACTCTTTGGTAAGTCTGTTTTGTCTTTGAAAGTGGTAAAGTTACACAGCATGTTTTGAGAGTCTGCTGCCCTGGGCCCTGCGAGTAGGAGTGGAGGATCTCTTACTCTATAGATCCTGGCAGATCTAAAAGTGTGAGCCACTTCCCTTTGCTTCACAGATGTGTTTGTGGGAATTCTTGGAAGTACAGCTTTGTGTGCCTGTGACTCCATGAAAATTATAGGTGCCTCTGGGGTTGGGCATCTACAGAACAAAGATCATGACAATTGTGTTTTGGCAGTTGGCTGCCTACGTGGTGATTGAACGCTTAGTGCTTATGAAGAGTTACATAATTCATGACCAAAATGATAGATAGGTACTTGATTATAGTGTATGAGTTGCTTAACAGGGAGAAAATATCAGACATGCTCTACTCTTAATCTAGCTGAGAAAAGTCTAAGAAAAATCAGTTACTGAAAGCATAGTGAGACAAATTGAAATGAGAAACAAGGTGGAAACACTTACATAGGAGGTCGATTGAGCTCTGGCAGCAACTAGCGAAAGAAATTATCCCTGTTCTGTTCCTTTGAGCCTTGAGAAGACTGGATGTCTTTCTGTAAGACAGGTTTTAGGAGGACCCAAGGTTGCTGGGTTCACTGCAAAACTAATTAAGTGTTATTTAAGTGGCTTTGATATGGCAGAAGTCAGACTATTATCTAATAGTCCTTTCTGCTCTTAAATCTTGAAGCAATCTTAATCTACAGCCTTTTAGTATGGTTTGTGTTTGTGACTCTCAAGTACTTAGGTGTTGTGATAGGAAAGGAGTAGCTGAGGAGACATATAAGTACCCCAAAGTGTTCTTTCTCATAGAGATCACACTTCCATCATCAGTGCTAAACTTTTCTCTCTCTGAGCCTGTAGGACCTGTGTCTGAGTAGAGATACACTTGTCTAACAGAAGTTTCTTTCTGTTGTGTTGTTAAATCCTCAAATACACTGGTATGTGCATTCATTTAATTAATGATATAAGTTGTTTGAAGAATCCTTATGGAATTCTGCTCTTTTGGTTATCAGTTGCCTTGCTATCTTATCAGCTTCTAAGATCTGAAATCAATGAAAAGACAGTTCAATTAATCATCTATCCACCAAGCTGGGCCTACATCCCGCTCTTTTCTTTTTTAGGTTAGGCAAACAGAGTTAGTTAAGGGATGGTTTAGTTCTTTCCAGAGAGCTGTGAAAAGGAGACATTTACCTCAGTCCTTTCTATGCATGTTTAGGAAATATGTTTCCAAACTGTAAGTGCACTTTTTGAAAGCTGTGCTCAAAATGCGTTTCCCTTTCAGTTTCTGTAGTTTTTGAGGAGCAAGGCTGTGCTAGTTACCCACAGCATGATTACATCATCAACAATGGACAAAATTGTGATCCTATCGGTGGTAACAGTTGCAATATTCATGAATGGATTCTGAAAGTTCAAATAGTTAATACCAAATAAAATTGTGATCTTTATCCCTCTTGACAGCTACATTTATCAAATTATTAAGAGAAAAAATTGATTGCTAAAAGTTACGGTGTGATCTATTATGTGATTTTATCAGGGTATAACTCTATTGCCAAGTGGAAACTGAAGACTTAGAATGTGAATTGGACACACATAACCTGATAATATAACGATTAGACTCGTGTCCTAGTGCTTTCCTACTTCAAAATTTTTCGGTTTTTTTTCTTCTCCTTTCTCTTGGATCTTCTGACTCTGTAGTAGAAAATATAAAGTTGAAAAAAAACTTGAAAAAATGAAATAATAAACCACTGTTTATTCTTACACTCTCTGAATTTATCAAGCTACAAAAGTATAAAATCAGTGAGTGCTATTTATCAATGGAGTAATGGACATACAAGTCAGTTGAGTACCTATCCAAACTTGTAATTCATACCTGAAGTCAAGCCTCCAAAGAATGGATACACAGTCTGTTTGCAAGCATATTTGACTTTTTTCTAGGAATAGTAATGTTCTTAGTCTTTATTACTGTTTAAATAAAATACTTTAAATAAAATGCTTTAAATGCTGTAATTTGAAACACTGTAAAAAATCTGTCATTGCTAGATATAGGCAAACCAGGTAGAAGCTTTTACAGTAGAATATTGCTTTGGTTTCTAGTCAGATAAAACATTATTTTTGATGGCTGGTGTACTTAAAAAAAAAGGCAGCAGCAGCTTTGCTTCAAACAGGTTTGTTCTTGTCATAGCTATTAGTGCCAGTCTTTCAATAGCATGTCATGTTGATTGGCAGACACTCCCTTTCCTCTTTTGTGAAGAATAATAATTTTAGTGTGTGCTTGAAATAAAAACCTTGTATAAATGATTTTCTGTTTGTAAAGGAAAAAACTAGGTTCCTTATAACCTATGTAGATTGCATATTATTGTGTTTCAGGAAAAATTAATCTGTGTTTTAAAAGGAAACCTATAACTGAAGGAATTTCATTGTTTTTATAACTGTCTTCTATTAGAAGTGTTTGTAAGCCTGAAGCTTCCATGGCCAGTATCCTTATTTAGGTGGTCATGACAGCAGAGTTAGTTCTTTCCAGGTAGCAAGTAAAGTGAAAAAAAAATGGGGTCATGAAAGTATTTTTTCTTTTTTACTATTATGTAGCTTTTGCTACTGCTGTTGAAGATCTTAAGGACTCCTTTCATAGTCCCTTAGTTCCTTTTCCTGAACAGCCAGCATATATTGCTGCTGAGTTACATGAAAGAAGGTGTTGAAATATTTTGATGCAAATATTAAATCTAATATGCAAACCCCACCACTATTAATATTTAGAATATAGTTTTAAATGAAGAAGAAAATACTGCCTAGACCAATGTATAGAACACCTTTTAATGCCTCTGATCAGTAGAGATGTAATGCCTGTCATTTTGTGCACCATTTTTCCATTAGAGAGTTGGTGTGAAGCTGCAGGGCTTTCATCTTCTGCATAGTACCAGTGGCATTTGTAGTCACAATCCTGCATTCTGTTCAATGCCTTTCTGACCATGACCCATGGCTCTTGGAAATTCCTAGTCATTCCTTTCTGAAGAACTGTCCCAGCTTGTCACAGAGCAGCTAGTTTTTCGTGTCATGTGTTTTACTCCTAAGCAGCTTGAATCTCTTTACCCATGTCTAAACATTTAATTTGGGTGTTGACGTGCAACTGCTTTCCTGTCATTCTTCCCTTTGGCATCCTAGTTTCCAAGGTGAGGAACCATTTAGCTGACATGGAAGGAGGTTATGCCACACAGAAATTTTCTGTTAAGCTGTATGCCCACCTTATTTGCCTTCAAAACACCCTCAGATGGGCATGTGCTTTGCAACTTCCTTGTGTTGCGTTGGTATCCACATGCCAGATCCCTGCTGTTACCTCTGCAAGGATGTCAGGTTCACCGATGAAAAGAAGGTAATCTTATTCCAAGCTATTATTTCATTACACTAATAGATAAAATATCCTTTGTGAAGAGTGAGACATGTTATTGCCTATTTAGTGCTAAAAATAGGATATCCTAACATAAAACTTTTAAAGCAAGACTGAAATATTAAAGCACAGAAGTAGAAGAAAGCCCTTACAGCATGACAGCCATCTAGAAGGACACAAATATTTTATTCTGCTAGAAAATACATATTCTTAATAGTATGTACCAAATATAAATAATAAAAGGAAATATTAATATTCAAATACCAACATATTAAAATTCTGAGGAAAACACACAAAAATGGGATGTCAGGGTCATCAAAAAAACTTTTCAAACAAGTAAAAACCAGAAGTTAACCTTTACAGAAGGAATAAAAAAGAGAAATGTGTAGTGCATAGGAGTATTTCACGATATTTTTATGTTGAGATTGCCCTATACTCTGAATACCTAAATTACTTTCCTATTAGGAGAAGCTCTTGTAAGAATAGAGTTCTTAGTGTATCATCCAGGGAAGTTATGACAGAGTCCTAAGAAATATAAAGTTCTTAGTTTTTCTTTTTTTTTTTTTTTTTTTTTATTAGAGTGTAATACACAACTTGAAGAAGAATGTGAAAATGTTGATTTAGAAAGTGTTGTAAATTTTTAATATAGTAATGTATAAAGCACAAATATGTATTATATAAAAAGGTATAGAAATATTTATGTAATTATGTGTAGCTAACACATTAGATATTTTTATAACTTTTATTTCTATGAAAAAATATATAAATAAACTTAAATAATTAATATCGCAATGGTGGCATCCCCATTATGACCAAATTATTTAATTACATGGGGATTTGAACTAACCCTACTTCAAAGACCTAGGGCACTGTATTTCAACGTGACCACATAGCAGAGTGTATTTTGCCTACATAATGCTGCCACGTCTTGGCCTCTTTAACTATGGCTGTGTGTTATTTAGAGGGCACTTAAAATTTACTCTTCCTCTAAGATGCTACCATCATCTCAGCAACCTGCACTGAAAGATTGACTCTTGAAAAATCAACCATTAACATTTGTAAATCTGCTTTCATTTGCTTGCAAGCCATTGTCTGAATTTTCTTTTTTTTTTTTTTAAATTACACAAAGGAATTATTTGCTTGATACACAGAAAATGATACAAATAATAGCAAATAATTTTGCGTCAGAAAAGCGTTGAAGCAAACATGGGTAATGTTAGGAATAGAAGGATTGAATCTAGCGTTACTTTTGTGCTTGGTGCCTTACTGCTTCAGGTCATGAGCGAGGAGAAGAGTCCTCAGCAATAATTGCTCCAATGAATCACAAATCATTGGCATTCCATGCTGATTTCTAAAATTTCTTTTGGGCTTTCTTTTTGTTTGCTTTCATTGATCCAATGTGTGCTGCACAGACTTTCCATTAATTTCTTGACATGGCATCTTGGATCTTGACCTTTGTAGGTAAGATGCCTTGTCTGACTGATACCCATGTTCTTTTGTACTTCTGATTCCTCTTTTACTTCCAGTAGTTCTTCATAATTTTTCTCATATTTTCATTTACCAGATCTTTGGTACCTTTCAAATGCTAAATGCTCTCCCATATATCCTTAGTAACCAGGCTGGATTTTTCTGTCCTTTTTAGTATTAAGGTTTTATTGGATGAATGTAGATTGCACCTTCTCTAACTGTACCTTAAATAATTGCCACTTAAGGGAATTAAGAAGTACAAGGAAGGAAAATGCTGACCCATAGACTAAGCAGAAGGAAAAAACGTTCCCACTGGGTCCAATTTCCTAAGAAGGACCATCAGGATAGTGGCTAGGGCCTGAAATTATGGGCTGAATGACCTCTAAAAAATTATCAGCTCAAAGAGGAGCTTGTCTATGACTGTTTGCACTAAAGGAAATGAAGATAGGTAGAAGTCTCACAGAAGAAACATTGCTTCACTTTCTTGGTGAACATTTAAGAGCGTAATATGAAACTATCTCTCATATAAATACACTGCACGCTGACTGCCTATAATTCTTGTATCATGTCAAAAAAACATGGAGGCAGATATCATATCTCTTAACTCCCAGAAGGCCAGTTAGTGGGGAACCCCTTTTTCTAAATGGGAAGATAGAAAGTGCATCTACTGAATTTAAGCTGTTTTATGCAGGTCTTGCATTTATTGGGAAGAGTACATGCTCATCAATATCTAATGCCAACGAAATGGCTTGTACTGCAGAAACCACTGCAGATTTCATACAGATGTTTTCGTTCTCTGAGTCATTACAGTATGTTTTTCGTCTAATATTCTCTTGTAGTAAAAAGGGACCTTAAAGTGAGTGCAATTTTCATATAAATTGCATAGGAACCTGAGCATTAATGAAAACTTTGGGCTTCAGATAACACAAATCACTGGCTCAGCCTCCACATGTCTGCATGAAAGGTTATGCTGGTTTAAATGGGTGCAATTCCAGTGGCTTGGGTGTGGGGAGTACAGGAGAAACATTTTCAATTTAACATTGATTTTAGATTCAGCATATTTATCTGAAATTCAGAACTGCAATTGAAGAGTTTGAAGTTAAGTGTTATTGTTTCAATAGTTTTTGTAATGTATGATTAAGGTAAAATTAAAAAGGAGGAGCTGCTGTGAAATGTCTGGAGTCCTCACATATTAATGCCTGCTCCCACCGCAAAATGCCCATGGAATAAAGCTGCTTCAAGTCAATTCAATTTAGTCTCTTCTGCTAAGGATTTATCTATAAATCCTTACTTTTCCAATAATATTCAGTATTATTTTATTTGTTGTTGACCCTTTTGTTTATAATTCACCTTCCTCTGAGCAAATTCAGCCACTGTCAAAATTGTCACTGCAATTTGCTGAGCTACATGTGCTGGCTTCCACCTGCTCGAGTAAAAATCCTGAAATATGGAGTCAGAGATTTATCAGTATATGAAAATCGTGAAATCTCAGTTATTTGTAATTCAGTACAGCCTTACTTGTATTATAGATCAGGAGGGCTAAGACAGCAAGGGAATGCAATCCTCTCTTCTCTGTTGTAGTTGGGCAGGGTTCATTGCATATTCTGTTTCCTGCAAACCTTTGAGCTATGGAAGTGAGAAACTATCTCAGTATATTTCTTGGAATGTCTTGAGCTAGCAAGTTTAAGACAAAATTATAGAATTCTAGAATTATAAAATTGGCAAAACTGGAGTATTTTTGTTAAATAAAGTTATGTCCATATCTGACAGCTGCTGTGCAACAAAAAAATTTCTGAGAGAAGAATGGAACAGAGGTTCCTATTTCTGAAAGTGTTGGTGAGGATGGGGATACTAGGCCATGCATCTCCGTTACACAAAGAGTAAATGGTTATATGTTAGTATCACCAGTATTCCTGAAGATCTTGGGAAAGCAGAGGACTAGTAATACTTTGATGGAGAGAGTAGGACTCTACATTTTGAAAGTACTTTAACTTTGTTGCCATCTTCTCGCCAAAAATGGAAAAAATGGTTGACTTGGGGGGATGGTTTTGTATAAGGTAACTCAGAGTCAGGCATGAAGCAGGTTTCAATAGGTGGCTATGCAGGTGCATGTGTGGCTCACAAACTAGAGATCATCCAGTTTGCAATGTCAGTTCCTGCTTTCTGCAGCAAGTCTGCTGTGCAATATGCAGAAATAATGCCTTAACCTGATGTTTCCACTGTGACAATGGGACAGTCTTAGGAATGTTCAAATTCTTAAATTTTTTTCTTTTTAGTTTTGTCTTGTAGGCTTTGTCTTTGCTTAAACTCCCAGCTTTTTTCTTTTTTTTTTTTTTTCTTTTCTGAACTAGGATTTTCAAAATAAATGCAGATCCTTTCATATTAACATTAGTAGACAAACCGAGCTGATTGAAGTTATTTTTGCCAATGTTTTTTTAAGGAAAGTCACTGTAGAATTTGCAATCTGATTGCTCCTGGTGCTGATTGGTGGAAGCAGACCTTTCTTGGCTAATATAAAAGTACAGATATTATAAAAAGAAATGGGAAATGTAAAATTGTACCTCAGATTAAAATTTAAAGTTTATATTGCTAAAGTTGTTAGAGTGTTTGAATGTAGCTTTCATTACATAACCTAGCATTACATTACATTTCTCAAAGGGGTTCCCTATTTCTCCAAATAATGTTGTGCGCCTCCTACTGTCTTTGCTGGGCAGATATGTCTAAATATTGGTGGAATATTAATATTTGTACTTTTTTTTTTTAAGTTTTGCTAATTCACATCAGTATTTCAGGTATTTCCAGGAGAAGGCAATTGTTGCCCATACACCGACACTCCAGCTGCATTGTTAAAAAGAAACATGAAAGTAGATTTGAAAGTCACAGATAATTTCTAATAGACTTTGACCATATAGGATGAACGAAGCCAAGTAACAGTCCTCAGGAATTTCTGAGTATAACGCTTACCAGCATTGTTCAAGCATTTACTACTAGATTCCGTATTTGCACAAGCATGATAACACGTATCCCAGGCTTTTAAGATATTATGGTAGTTTTTAAGAAGCCTGAAGTGTTTTGGAAAGGCCAGGTTATCGGACTAACTCATATTTTAATAAGAAATTTCACATGAGTTACGTATAAACATAGTTTCCAATGCTCTAGTAAACAAGTGCAGTGTTATGTAGAAGAAATTGCAGTGTTCAGAACAGGGAGAAATAGAACTAATTCAAGTTATCAATCTGTATGTTGTTATGCTGAAATGCTGTACCTTGCTACAGGATGGACTGTACATAGCAAGATGTTTTCCACTAATTAAAGGCCTTAGGCTTCTAAGATGCTTAAGTCTAAACACTGTTGTTACAGTTATACAAGGTAGAAGATAACTTAAGTGACATGTTTGCACTTTCCAGAAAACTTTACTTTTTGCTTTACATTGTTTAGAAATAGAGATTTAAATGTATTTAACTGTTATAAATGTCTCAGCAAAGTAAGAACTGTGAGTTTCTAAATGATATTGAAGGATGGGATTTGTCTAATTGGGCAGGTTTTCAATTTCATAAGCTGAAATAGATGTGTCATGAAATATAAAACTGAATTTGTTTCATCTATGCCATTCAAGCACACTTATTTTGCCATAGGAATACTATATTTATATTTTGCGCATTGCTAAAACTACTTGTGATAGATTTACTGTTCTGAAGTATCATGATTTGGTTTAATTTTTATCATATAGAACCAAAATTTCATTGCCAATTTTTGTATTTAAAGGCTTGTTAATCTGCATTGATTTTAGTTTGGTATGGATTCTGAGCTGAAAAATACAGTACATCACTGACTGTTCTGTCACGTGACAGCAACTGATAAAGCATCCGTGCAGAAAGTGTCAGAAAAGGTTAATATTTA
Source organism: Brotogeris chrysoptera (assembly GCA_030323915.1). Taxonomy (NCBI): domain Eukaryota; kingdom Metazoa; phylum Chordata; class Aves; order Psittaciformes; family Psittacidae; genus Brotogeris; species Brotogeris chrysoptera. Next base: position 19,936 of record JARCZZ010025560.1, read on the forward strand.
TTGATTTTATGGCACTGCAACCAATGTAGTTTTGCCATCAAAGATGTATGGCCACCAGCAATGGAATCTGTAAAACTGCAGGTTGGACGCTAGTTTTTATTATAACCTATGCCAGTATTCTGGCCTTAAAAAATGACAGATATTTAATTTAAGACAAAAGGCTTTGAATGCGCAGCTACTGTATACCTGCAACAGGAATTCAGTATTCTAAAATGAAACCCAAGTGCAGCGCTTTAAAGTTTAAGGAGGTGAAAACCACGCAACCTTGCGTTGCAAATGACAATCACATTTAGCCTTTTCATCCACTTAGCTATGTGCAATTGATCTGTAGAAGGTTCCCAAGCAAGTGATAGCTGAAATTATGAGCAATAAAGGGCTTGCTTCTTCAAACAAAAGAGTATATAATTAGTAGGAGTGGAGGAGGGGGCAGAGCTTGTATTTGGTTTTAAAGGCATTTAAACAAGATGGACTGAGTGCAACAGCAGTGTTTAAGTGTACGCAAGAAGAAATCTGGTTACCTTGAAGCATAAATCCATGGTCTGGTTGCAGCTTGTATGTAAAAATTAGACGTGCACTCCAGCCTTTACATTTATCTCCATCAGGGTTTGCCTGACAGAAAGACAATCTGTTGGTTTGCCTACTTCAACTAGGGAGAGGAAAATCCTGTGAAGCTTTGGTTCTTCTAAATGCATCTGTAGTTTGCATTTTTATTCTATTTTTCATTTAGCTGACCCTTGATATCAACTTTTTCATAACTGATAGGTCTATTGATATTTCCGGAAGGTTTTCAAGAAGATGGAAGAATGCTTGCTGAAGTGCTGAAAATTACCCTACTAAAATATATGTAGACATACATATAGCAATTTTGTAAGAAATAGGAGCAGGATCCGGCCCCAGATTTTAAGAACCCCTGTTTCTCTAATATTTATGACAGAACAGGTATTTTTATGGTACAATTTTGCATGCAAATTTTTCTCCCCTACTTTCTTTAAGGTTCAGCATCAGGAACAGCAGTAACAACGGGTTTGGGTTTTCAGCAAAACCTAATGATAATTCAGCTGTTAAGAAATTCTTATTCTAATTTGAACAGTAGAATAAATTGCATGGCATACAGTAAAGATGCTTTAGATCGCATCTTCTCTGTACCACATTTTTCTGTTGAGTTTTATACCACCAGTTTGTCTGGGTTCTTTTTCCCCAGACAGCTTACCCATTTTATTGTGCTCATTTAGATGAAAGAAAAACTGTTTGTCTCCTTGAAAGGCAAGAGAAGAGTGAGTGGAAACCTACTTTTATAGCTAAAATACCATTATAATATATGGCAACTAAAATTCTAAAATTGAAAGAGAAGATACAAGAGAAAATCTTAAATCATTTTTTAAAGCCACTGACAGTTTGAAATATTCCCATGAAGATTTCTATTTTTTGTCTTCCTTCCTTGAGCTTAGTAAAATGTGATTTTTAAAATGATTGTTACAATAACTTGTTTAATTTCAATAACTCAAATAAGATCCATTCCTCACAGAACTCCACCTTTTTTCTTTTAATGACTGTGTCATTAATCTAACATTTTCCATTTTTATTGTGCTTCATTTTTCCCCCCTTCTGATCACTTTAAATTATGGCTTTGAAATGGCACGCATTCAGCAGCGGCTTGCTCTGGCTGCATTTTTACATCCCTTTTACCCCTTTATTCTCATTTTTTTAACTTTCAATACAGCCAGGTGCCAACAACATCCTGGCTCTATGACTTCCAGGCTACAGCTCTGGGTGGCAGCTTAGTGACAGAAGGTTTTTCAAACACTTTATTTCATTTTTTTTATATTAAATATCACTGCTATGAACAATTTATTGTACTTTGCAACACCTTCACCCCGAAGTTGGTTATTACCTTAGGTAATGGTTGATATGTTGTTAGCTGATTTTAACAAATTATTTGGGGGAATTATTATTTCATAATGTAATTCATCTTTAGAGCCCAGCAATACATAACCAAAGCCATATTTTTATTTTAGATTGTGTAACATGAGAAGATGCCTTTGCTTAAATAATTATCATTCACTCAGTAAATAAAATTATTACTGACTTTGCTCACACAAATTTGATATAGAAATAAGGGATAAGGAAGAAAATAGCTGTGTTGAGACTGCAGCTCACTGAATGATTACACACACTAATGTGCCCTCCTTGTGCCTATGTGAAATGGTAAATAAAATTAAGATCCCAGAAACTTCTTAGAATTCAAATTCTACTTGTAATTCACAGGTTTTTTGATTGATCTTCAGATACAGGATATGAAACGGTCCAACAGGTTAGGATTAGGATTCATCTATGGTAATACTGCATTAAGCACCTCTGTGTATACATTGCGCATGGTACCAGCATGCTTCAGAATCACTGTGTGTCGACGACTTCCAAGATAAAGTGCAGCCCAAAACGTGGTATCTGCTTATATTTCATTAAGAAAAAGTCACTGTGAGCCAGGATTTATAACCTCGTATTTCAGATCTGAGTCAAGGTATAAAAACAAAACAATGTTATTGAAATCACCATACCTCTATTTACGAAAACCATAAAGTAGCAGATTATTTTATTAATAATCAGCAGTGTAACTCTACTTGGAGAATGAAAATGCATTGGTGATCATTAGTGTTACTGCCATTTGTGGGTAGATTTTTGGGGCAAGTCTGACTGCAAGTTCCTGTGTGTCAGCTCTTTCTGCCCTTGGTACAAATTGGCTCAATTTGGGAACTCATTTCACCAAGCTAGTGAAGGCTGAATCCCGGCTATTAAAACCAGAGCCTGCGAACTTCAAAGCAGCAGTGCTGAGGGGCTAGCCTGAACTAATCATCCCCAAAGAAGCTGGGAACAGTATTGCATTAGTGCAGCTAGCTACATGTCTACTGCATCAGAGTGGGTTTGCCTCTGGCCAAGCCATCATGCAACAGGGAAGTGAGGGGACTGAGGGTCTCTGTGCTTCGAAGGAGAGACTGTTCTGTTAGAAGTGATTTACTGGAACCTCCAAAGTATTATTCAGTTATTAGATTGGGGAAAAACAGTGCCTTCTCTGGAATACCGCAAGATCACAAGAGGTACTTGTGCCTCTAAAGGGTGGGAAATGGACAGAAGTCTTTCCAACCCCACACAGTCCTGCTCACTGCTCATAAGCCTGCATATTCTGTCTCTTCTGCTGGGGTGCACAAAGTCCCTCAAATGAGGTATAAGGATGCCTTGCTGCTAGGTAAATATTGCATGTGCCCTCACAGACCGGTAGAATATGTATGCTCTGACATTTAATTCTTAATAATCTTTGTTATTTTCTTTAGTTAATCAATTACATTTCTATTTATCCACTGTTTTCCTTCAGTGTTTCTTGCTATATCATGAAATAATTTACTCAACCTTTCCTGATCCTTCTTTCTAAAGTTATAAATTTGATTGCATTTCTATATTGACTGGAATGTTACAAAGCAGTTAGCTTTTATTGGTTTTGTAGTGCAAAATGCGTGATTTTATTGTTCATTTTTATATCTTGATATATATGATATATATTATATTTGATTGAAGCTGGGATATTAGTATTTATGGTCCCTGATCAAATAATGTAATCTTTAAGCACACTTTACACCCGTTCCTCCTCTGGGATTATCTTTTTTCTTGATTTTGTTACAAGAGGAGTAATAGTTTGGGGTAAATTAACTTTATCTTATGTATGTAGTAAGTTTAGATTTCTCATAAGTGCAGCTTTAAAAATATTTGTTGATTTTTGAGTAAATACAAAATCCTGTGTTTAGAAGTGTCATTTAAGTAACTAATGCATAATATCATAGAATCTTAGAATAATATGCTGAAATATAACTTTTTCTTCCCAGCTGTTCTATCTGTAAAAACTTAATTGCTTAAATTCAGAAGTCTGTAGATATTTAAGCCCAAAGAAAGGTCTGTCAGTTGACACATTTTTAAATATCAGTTTCTCTGGGCAATTTACTTATGCATTGTGTTTTTTCAGCATCAGCTTTTGCATGTTAGTTCAATTCACTATCTGGTACTTAAGAATATTTCTTTCAATTTATAACTTATTGTTAATGAGATCTCACCACAGTTAAGATGGGGTGTGCATAAACTAGGTGACGCATTCTGGTTCCCCTCATGTCATCATCTTTTCTCAGCAGTGCAGTGCAGTCACGGCAGTAGTCTTATGGGTAACGTTTAAATTATTGACTAGTCAGGCTAATATGCAAACATGAAATATTAAAACATCACTGGCAATTTGGGAATTTTGACCCATACAATCAGCTTTTATTTTTGCTGATGATGAGCAATTGCAATCAGTGTTCTGAGGTTTCAAATTGTTGTTTATGTTCTTAGAGCGGAAGCAAGGTTACTGGTAAAAGTATGTTTTATTCCCTTTTGAGTACCATTTGGGACAGAAGAAAGGTTGGTACAGGTGCTAAAGAGCTGCTTATATTTCTCAAAGAAAGCAGTTATTAATACATGCAATTCATAAACTAATCTACAGATAAATTAATTCCTTGAAATTTTGTTATGAAGTTTAAAAATATATATATATAATTTTGAGGAAAATACTCTGTAGCTTTCATACCAAACTGAGAGCACAAGTCCCTGTCGTAAATGCAAAATGAAAATTAACTTCTTGCCTTTGCAAAATGAATTTACTTTGTGTGTGTGTGCATGCCCACATTTATTGATAAAATCCTGGTTGGTGACAAACTTGATAGAAATTTAAAAGTAAGATTATTCTGATAGTAAGGGTCTTAAGATAAATGGTTGAACTTTTGATGGACAAAAGTAGTAGACTTTGATGGTGGAACTATGAAATTGTCATGAGTATTTTTAGTTTATTGATCTTCACTTTTTCATTTTTCAGTGTGCTTCAGGATCAAGGAAGTGATATTATGCAATTTAAATCATTTCAGATCTTAATCTATAGCAAGATAAAGAGAGGAAATGAGGAAATTAAAGTCTAGTTCTGTAAGCATGTTGCATACTACCTTTTAAATATCCAGCTTCCCACCGACATTGTATTGGACCCTCAGTTCAGACATGCCTGTGTAGATGAGACCTCTTTCAGGCATTGATAGGGAGTCTGTGGAAGGTCCACCAGCCGAAGTCTCAACCTCTCAAAGGGCTATTCTTCCTGTAACATATGGTATCTTTTTCAAAATTAGAAAGGCTTCTATTCTACTGTGAAGATATAAATTAATAGTGATATGCACTGCCTTTATTAATGTGGTGAAAGGAAATGAAAAGGCTGGATAGGCGTCTGTTTCAAAAAAGTACCAGCTACATGCATTAGGAGTGAAGCAGAGGGACATGCACAGAATGTACTCTTGTATTTCAGGGAGAAGCAGCAGATTGTTTCTCTCACTGCTGGCACAACTTGCTGCTGTTAGCAGTATTCCCTAAGAAAGTCTCTTCTATAATTCCAGTTAGCCGAGCTGGTGAGCAACACAATCAAATCTAAAATTCCATTCTGCCTGACTGCGCTATTTCACACCTAGGTTTACTAGCCAAGGGTATTTATCTCAAACAGCATTTTTGCAGTAATCATTGTTGATAAATACTGTAGTCTTCATTTGAATGTGATATGTGTGCTAGCTAATATGAATCCTGATAATAGCTCTGAGTTTATGGATGATGTAAAGGTATAAAGGTGTAGTTCACAGCAGCCACCTCAGTTTCCTTGTGCTCTGGAGACCACTATGGAACCACGTCTATCAACTTAAGCAGGGAATAGTGAATCTTTGCGTAACTTTTGCTCTTCAACCTTTGTACCGAAGAACAGCAGATTGCACAAATGAGAGAGCTTGGATAGAGTTTCCATCATTGTCTGAAATTGCCCAGAAGAAGGTAGGGCAAATGTCAGATCTTAACAGCACCTAACACTGCACTGTTTGTTGTCAGGAGTTGGGTGGGAGGAAGGATATAGAGTATTCCAGCAGATTTTTATTAGCAAGAATCAGTAGATGCAGGTGACCTGCGGTTGATTTGCTCTAAACTTAGCCATCTTATGGGGGGAGACATTTGGCCTTCATTGAGTCCAAGAAAATGGAGAAATTGGTTAGTCCTCATTCCCCATTCGTACTGTCTGTGCTGGAAAAAGCATGAGCTCAGCAGAGCTGACATTTGGCCTCTTCTCCCTTAATTTTGATAGTTGTCTTTGAAAGAAATTGCCAAATTATTAAATGTTTAATATCTCAGCACTTAAACATATCATTTTTAAACACTCATGTATAATATTCTTTTATGTGCATATGTAGTAAAGTGCACTTATATTTTCCTTTGTGTTTGATCATTAGCAGATATATGATAATGTCAATATATACTATGAATGATATTTTAAACAAACCTTCTACTGACTTGGCTGTAAACTTGAGAAAAAACATTGGTTTCACCTTAAGGTTTTAATTTCCTAATGTTTAGTATAAAATCAATACTTTAAGAGTGACTAAAATAACAACCAGACAATATTTACTGCTTTTATGCTGAACATTTCAGATCGGAAGAATGTAGGAAGAGTGTCCAAGTTATAATTTAAACATTTATAACCATCATTCTAGTTCATCTGAGACAGCTTACTTTATTAGGTTTAGAAGTATAATCTATTCAATTAAAGCATTTATCAGATAAGTACTCTTGAGTGGTTAGAAGTATTTTCCTAAACATTATGCATATATGTTTGGATCTAGGGTAGTCCTTCACCATTACAAGTCAGGAGCACTTCATCTGAGATCAATAAATAGAATCAGTTTAAAATTGCTGGAAAAGAATGGAAGAATTGTGTCCACTACGTTGTCTTTAAAAATAAAGTTAAAAGCATGAATGTGGTTATTGGAGTGCCTGTTCATAGATGTATGAGCTAGATAAAGGACATTTTGCCATAATGTGTCAGATTATTTTGACTTCAATATTTCATGAGGAATGTTAAGGTAGTGCCTAATGTGAATAATAGGGATGGAATCTGACCTTGATTTCTTTTTTTTAATCCTTTTCTATAATGATAGTGAACATCTGAAGTAAACCTTACATCAGTTAGGAAGTATTACTTTTTTATGACATTTGTCAGAGTGAACCAATTGGAGTTGGTTTTAAATCTCATCCCATGATCCATAGTCCTTCTTCGTCCTGTCTATCCAAAACAGAGCGTAACTAAACATTCAGGAGTGATCAGTAAACCACTTCATCAGTGAAAAGATAGAACTACAACATTTTTATAAATAAATAAATAAATCAAAAGGTAACTTAAGTTTCAGGCCAGATGGTACAATCATTCTTACACTGACTATACCCCTGCAGTAGTAAACACTTTGTAGATTGCATCCAACAGTGGCAAATTCTTGCTTTAATTTATGAAATATCAAGTCCAGAGGTGAAAAAGAAGTGAAGGATTATAGCTCTGAATGCGTTTGATTTTTTTCCCATTGCTTCAGAAAGGCCATTGCAGGTTGGTCTTGTTTAGTCCTGTTTTTTCACCTCATAACTTAAGGTTATTTTGCCATGTGTCCTTGAAAGAATTCCTTTGTCCTCCTCATGAATCCCTGCCAAGTATTTTCTGACTACACAGGATGCACATAGGTATTGTATTGTCATTCACGCAAACAGTATGTCCTCTACAGTGACACTATGTTTTCATTAGTATGGTGTGGCAAAAATTATTTTTAAATATGGGATGGCGTTAAATTTTATATCTCACTTTTATATACATAATGAATCTAAACTGAATGTGGATAACTTGTCAGGATTAAGCTGTGGAAGTAAGCAATATATCCAGGTTTCTAAAAGCCAAATGAAGCCAAGTGAAAAAACAAACGGTGTTTAGCATTTGGCTTGATCCGGTGATGATGTTAAGAGAGTTTTATGAAGCTATCGGAGATTATTTGGTCAAAAAGAGCAACACTGTAAAGTAGACAATGTCATATGAACCAAAAAGTTTTGCACTCTTGCAACTACAGGCTGATACCAGAATCATCAGCACCGGCAATTTGTGCCTTTATTTGGTGATAAATTAAACAGGTCTTCCTGAGCTCACACAAGCAGAAAGAAATGATCTCAGACATTTGTGAGTCACACTGTGTCTGATTAAGTTAAAGGTATAGGAGCTAGAGAAAACTGCTGTGTGTGGCTATTTCAGATATATTATGTTACTGACACTGCAGCAAAGACAGGCGTTGTACATTTGGCATACAAACATAATATTGTTTTATCTTACCAGTGATGCTGAATTGGGTAGAAAAATCACCAGTGAGAAACTTTCAGCTTATGGAGTTTACCAACAGTTTTAATGTACTTTCCAGGCAGCCAGTCTCAGGTAGTGTTTTCCATAATCCAAGTCTGCTGAGACTGCTCCAATTGCATTTATCACTTCAATAAAGACTAAGTAGAGATTCATATTCTGTCTAAAGTATTTTTCTTACATTTGACATGCTATGACGGTGGCTCTTCTCTTTGCTTTAAATCCCACTAAATTTCTAGACTTACACTTTTTTGCAGCTCTGAGAAGTGATTGATAAACTTTCTATCAGGAGTTAGATAGCAATTATAAATAACTTTTCATGACTTACTGCATACATGCTGTTCCAAAATGGAGAAGCATACTGCTCCAGAATGTGAGAGTTGTGCTTGCATCCATTAGCTATTCCAGGAGAGCATTTCTTTTCATCAGACAGAACTCCGTAGGGGTACATTAATTTCTGTATTTGAAGAACTCTTAGTAAAACATTAGAAGCAAGTAACTCAGTTGTAAACTACCTTCAACGATATATTAGCTCTGAGTGCAGCAATGCAATTTGTTTTTTATTTTGAGATACTATTTCTTACCTTGTACGCTGGCCTATACTTTCATCACTGCTGAGCATAGGTGAGCTATTTATGATTCTTATTAGCCAAGTTTTCAAAGACACTTAGAAAGATCAGTTTTGTTAATAATCAGTATTAAATTTGCTTATGCCCTTTAGTTGGGACATAAGTGCAACATGGTTCATAAACTTGCTTTAGAGCTTTGTGGATATTTTTATGCCTGGTTGATTAATGAGTCATTGTGTATCATGACTTCTTTTCCTGTTATTCATCATGTGTTATATTGAGTTGCAACATTTTCTTGCAATACATGTTATTGTATTGAACTCTACTAACCTATGTATGGGGTAATTGTACTTTTGATAGGCACGTGACTTAAAGCATACTGATATCTTTGGTGGCTGAGGTTTTCTGAACAAAGCAGAATGTATCACACCCCAGTAGCATGCTGGTAGTACCTGCTCGAACAGCTGAGCCATTCAGCTTTATGCTATGCCTTTTCCTCATTTTAGTTGGTCATTAGTACTACAATTATGTATTGTTGCATTTCAGTTTGTCTTCAGCATCTCTTTAATTAAGTAACTTAATTGCTATGTTAGCTTTTTATATGTTGTTTGAGTTGTATTGTGTTGTTCAGCAGGTAATAAAATCATAGAATCATAGAATAGTTAGGGTTGGAAAGGACCTTAAGATCATCTAGTTCCAACCCCC
>JARCZZ010025561.1:0-16909 GCA_030323915.1 Brotogeris chrysoptera
CCCAACTTTCTCAGCCTATCTTCATACGGGAGGTGCTCCAGTCCCTTGATCATCCTCATGGCCCTCCTCTGGACTTGTCCCAACAGTTCCATGTCCTTTCTATGGTGAGAAAAAAAGGCAAGCCTCTCATAGCTATGTATTCATCTTATTGGTGTATTCACAACGTGAAAAATATTTCAGTTTTATATACCTGAACATCTTGCAATATTTCCCCCCCTCAAAAAAAAAACAGAAAAGCTTTGTTAGCTGTAGTCAATATCCCCCTATTACAGTCCTATACAATCTTACAAGTGGACCTAAACTAAAACTGTTGTATAGGGTGATTGCACCTATTCATGCTTTTCTTGAATATTTTATTTAAAGAACCTAGAAAGTCTGATGTAAAAGATCATTAAAATATCAAGTACATTTACCTATTAAAGTCACTTCTCTCAATTACTGCTTTCTCTGTACTATTCTGTTATTTATATATTCTGATTATTTTGATTGAATCCATTTCACTACTTCTGACTCTGGTTCAGACATTGCACATCCTTTTTTGGCTCCAGAGCCTTTGAGCTTGACAATAAACCAATCAGAACCGAAATCCTTCTGACAAGGTAGCTGCTTATTCTCATTAGCCAATTTTCCAGAATTCCACTGGGAATTGAAACAAGCAGCTTTTTTTCATATTTTACACAGCAGCAACTGAGAGAAGTATAACTGTCTAATGACAGAAGAACATATCTAAGAGTCAAGAAGAACCTTTCTTTCAAACTGGATTTGCCTGTCTTCTTCAAAATTGTTCCCAAAGCTGCACTACATTAACTTACATCATCTACCCCTAAAAGCTGCAAAAGAATTAGCCAAAGGTATTACAAACAATAGAAGTCAAACAATGACTTAAACAGAAAAGTTAAGAGCTCAAAATATAAGAAACATCAGACTTATGTCTGCTGTGCAACATCAAGTCTGCGCCTTGATTGCCTAGCTGAAGCTTTTATCTCTGTGCTTTTATCTCAGACTGTAAGGAATTCACTGCACAGGTACAGAAGAAATCAGTATAGGATGAATGGGAAGTTATGCATCTTAATCTGTCTAAATTTGTGTGCTCTGCACTCCAATCAAAGTATCCTTTCTTAAACTTGGGAAAGTAAGAGGATGGTGCTCTGCTGACAGGCACAGAACACAACAGAACGACCATACCCTAGCTGTATAATATATATATCTAATGTGCAGTTTATTGAACAAGCACACTAAAGTAAACAAGCACACTAACATGAATAGAGTCTTTATCTGTCTATATATACTAAAGCAAATCATATATATATACATATAAGTACAGAGAAAAATTATCAATGCATCGAGTCATTACTGCATAGAGAGAAAAGAGATTAAGAAGAAATATATGACCAATCACCACAGAATTATCATCCAGGCCCACACTTCCAGCTGGGAAGCCCCACTGCAGTCAACGCCGGGAATCTCACGTAACTGGGAAGATTCCTATGTGGTGCATCCACACACAGGTGGGGCTCCAGATTCAGCTTCAAGAGGGTCCTGCCTTTATGCCCTTAGAAAAACAATCGGCTTTATGGCAGATCTCTGTTTGCTTGTGAAGCCAGGCAGTTTCTCATTATCTGCCTGTTCTCCACATCAAGAGCATTGGCCAGGCTCTCTGGTGTGGCAAAACATGAAGGTCACAGAACAACTGCACACCTATGTTTTTCTGCCTCTTTCTGACAAACAGTAAGGATGAACATAAACATCTACGCACTACAGAATACACTTTGACAAAAACATACTTTGTTGTGTCTCTCAGTCATGAGAGAGAACTCTTAGCTAGGTTCCCATCTGTTACACACGGCTGTATTGACTCCCTGTAAAAGTACTACTGTAGAGATGTCTTTTGACTTCTCAACCTTCAGCAATGCAACATGTAAGGATAAAGTCACTGTCTTTAAGCAAAGCATTATCCTAAGCCCACATACTAAATCCCAAGGGAAACAGACTACACTTTCTGTATTTCAAGAGCTTTCACTGTTCCCCAAGAAAGGTGGATCCTTCCTGGATACAGGCCCAGCTGGTGAAGCTAAACAGATTTTCATGAGAAACCCAATTCTTTTTCCTCCCAAACAGCTGGGAGAAGATATGGCAAATGATGGTCTGGGATACAAGAACAAAATCTCTGAACTTCTGGAGAAGCAGTTTAGAACCTGGACAGCTCTCCATGTATCAACTAAGTCAATCTCACTCAAGTGCATTTAAAACATTGCCTTATTTTCCCCTCCTCCTTTTTTGCAAGTGAAGCAAGAATTACTTAGTTGTCAAGGGGAGTGATACAAAGAGCTGCCAAATTTGGTAACTTTTTAGATAATCTCTCTTATATTTTTAAAGAAAGTAATTCATAATTCATTTTGTATTCTCCAGTTATTACTCTCAACACTTCTTAATGATTTGCCAAAAGTAAGTGCGAGCTATTGCAATTTCTTTAGCATGTTATTTAATAACCTGTGTTTTACACCTAACTATATAGCTCATAACACTTTCTTAACACAGTAATTATTTAAAGTGTATACAGAATTAACACTGAAAGCAATCACTTTGCTGTGTAACTTCTGACATTGGCTAGGAATTACAACAAGCTGAAGAAAAGCAACCATACCACCTATAACACATGAAACCTGAGTTTTTCTGATACGTTCTTCACAATAAGTTACTATTTCCTACAATACTTACAGCAGACCACAAGTTACCACCTGCATAGACTTTCTACATAAGTAAAATAGAGTAAAACACAAAGTCAGTGACTGAAGTACATTAGTAAATTCTACACACTTAAAACACCCTGCATTTTAATTAAAATAAAACTAACTTGAAATAACTGAATAAAAACATGATAGCAAACCTGAGCTCTGCACAGTAACCTAACAATCATCCCACTAACATACCAAAGATAGGCATTTTGTGCTCTAGAGGTAAAAAAATGCACAGCTTGTAATGCTCGTCACCTTTGCAAAATATTTTGCAGGACTCAAGCAAGTAATATTTATATTTTGCCTGTATTGTGCTAACGGCGCACACATTTTTTCTGTTTCAATCCCTGTGGAGACCGGGATTCTTAAATATTATACTTCACAGACAAACCCATAAGACACTATTTTCCATACCTGTTAAATTCTGAAAATTTTAATTCACAGAATTTAGCTGACACATCAGAATTTGATTCTGAAAGAAAAAAGCTGAATTATAAACTCACTGAAAAAATTATTTTTCAGGACATAAAATTTCCTGTACTTTAGAACTTGATCCTTTTTCTTGATTAATCATAATGACAACTCGAATAACTTGCACTTCTAAAACCTTAGCGTAATTATTGTCATTGGACCTCCCTCCAGAAAACCAAGGACTCTCGTTACAATCCAGCTAATCAAATAGAAGTCTAGTGCCTAATTCTGATAGAATAAACCTTTAGACTTTAAACCTTCACTGTCTGGTTTAAAAACACCATCAACCATCATTTTTAAATGTTAAGGTCAAACATTTATAAAACATAAGCACTGTCAAAATGGAAGAAGAGCCTCAGACCACATGCAGAGTCAAGGAAGTTCAATGCAAATTTCCCAAGGAAAACATTAATTATTTCTTATCCTTGCTAATTAAAACAAATAAAGAAATGATGCAGTACAGTTTGGGCAGCTACTATGAAGATATGTCAAAGGAGATGAATCCTGACAAGCTACAATACCATGACTCTAATCCCACTATGTTAAAATAATCAAACTTTTGCATTCTATAAAAGACATTAATCATTCATAAGGTCTTGCTGGTTTTCAACCAGCTTATTAGCACTAACACATGTAAAGGAGTATCTGTAATGCAGTGGGGTATTTATCTGGGCAGAACCCTGCATAAAAAGAACCATGTCTTTCTAAAACCTGAACTTCAGGTTTTAGGTATCTCTACAAACTTATGAACATGCAGTATCGTCACAGATTTAGTTTTTTATAAACCCAGCAAATGAGATTATACTCTTTCTTCAACTTTAATTGCTTCCTATAACTGCCTGAGGCCAACATGATCAATTTCAAATATTTGCTGTGCACACATCTTAAGGTTGATTTCGGGATCCAAACCCCAGTCTTCTAACAAAGACTGAACACACATAGCCAAGCAGTCAGTCTACATTTTTGTATGCTTCTCTATGTACAATAAAGATGAATTCCTTGAACGTTTCCATACTACAGACAATATTTAATTTGCTATGAAAGTTTCCACTGTGAATTTTAATCCTGTATGCTGGCCACAACATAATGACAACATATTACATGAAAACTAACAGTATGAAACAGAAACAGCTAAAACTAACTCATTTAGCAGACTGAGATCATATTCTTGGCACAGCTGCACCCCACAGTTTCTGTCTTGAATTTTTGCTATGCACTTACCTCAGGATTCTTCGCTAGAATGCGCACCATACAGTCCCTTGTAGTTCAGTACTAAAGAACCAATTGTACTTATCTACAAAGAAAGCCTCAAACACAGACAAATTCAAAAGAACAACTTATCTGGGTTTTCAGTGTCAAACTTGTAAAAAGAAATAAATCTCAAAATTAATACAGGCTTATCTCCTTGTGTATTTTTCCTCAAGTAAATTTATCTTTGAAGGCTTCTACAAGTTCTCTTATACTCCCGGATATCACAGATTTAAACCTTGAACATCTGCCTTTTCTGTGAAGAGTTCTTTTACAAATTCTATCCAATATGCACTTATCTCTCTCCTGAGAGCAAAAAGTCCTTCAAGTGCTTCCAGACTTTCATTTGTGTCTTTTCTGAGATGCATTCCATTGAGCTACCATCCTCCTAGTGATAATCATTTCTAAAACTTACATTCTACTTGGTTATTCTGTGGTTTAGAGATTGCCTCATGTTATTAATTTATTTTCAATTCTCTAATTCTGTTCTGGTTCCTTCTCTTCTGAAAAGTTTATCACCATTTTCAGTTTTGAAGTAAACTTAATTAATCCTTTAGACTACAAACATGGTGTAACACTCAAAGCATGTAACAGGACAGTAATCAAATGTTAAACATTGCTTAAGGTAACTTAAATGTGTGTTTCCCAATCTATACAATCATCAATCACAAAATTATAAAGGTACCTCTTCTTTTTCCACTCAGAATTACTTACCACTTCTGCAAACACAGACCTTGGCCAAACCTACCTTAAACTCTGCTATCATTATTAAGGTACAGCTGCCCTGTACTAACATCTAAAGGTGTTTGACTCTACATTTTAGTAAGATAGCTCGTCTCTAGCTCCAAATAGCCTGAAGATGAACAGCCTCCCTAAACAATTTTAAACCAATGCAGCCTACCAAGCAATTTAAAACCAATACCCCTCCACTCTTGAATATATATCACTTCTGAGTTGAATTTGAGGTAAGGAAGTACATTATCCTGTTAATCCATATAAAAAAGGAAATACAGTTATGACACAGGCAAAACTAAGTGTAGACCAACCACACTCAGAGATGAAGCAAAGGAATCAAACCTTTCTTTTTAACAAGTTGTTATTTGAAAAGTTAGTTCCTGAAAATCTTTGTACTGGATGTGCCTGGCTTTTTCTTTTCTAATTTCTATTAAAATCTAGCCATCTTGTGCATCCATTATGTCGGGATCACAGTGCTTCTGATTCAGAGGAACAAGGGGCACTTACTGAACCAGTAGCATATAGCCCAAACAAAGTTTAGGCCAAGACTGAGTCTTCTAGCCTCCAATGATCTCACAGTTTGAACAAGGTCTTGAGAGACTCCATTGTCGTGGATTAAGCAGATATTTTTTTCTGAAATATGAGAAAAAAAATGTAATCCTAGGCCTCAGAAAATAAACTGCATTTGAATAAGTATTTAGTGGTTCCACAACAAAAAAGAGGAGGAAAGCATATTTGCAAACACACATGAACTAGCAATATGCAAGACAGAGGAAAACACAAGGCACAAAAGTAAAGTGAAATCAAGCCACACATACCTGAGTTGCTGATAGGCGAAAAACAGGGCTAGCTGTGGGCACGGGAAGTCTCGGTGACATGGCAGCAGGACCCTGTGCCTGCGTATGTACTTGAGCCTGCATCTGGGCATGTGCTAGAGCCTGCTGAGGCATCATTACAAGCTGACCAGTATCCGTGCGCACTAAGACCATACCTAATGAGAACAAAGTAACAATAACTATACAATAAAGAATAATATACAAGGTACTACCTAACTAAGGAATACAAGTAAAACTTACTGATAGCACTGTATATTTTTCTTTACACTGTATCATTTTTTATTCTGGTGTAGCATGAGATGTTATTTCAAGGAAGAAAAGTAACCCCCACCAGCAGACAAAAACTAATACCCTATTCAGTCTGGAATTCAAATAATCACAGTTTATGGAGAACAGTGACTAAAAAAAGGTCACTTGCGTGTATATGCATACTTTCAGCAGTCTAGTCAGGATCAGCAGAATAAAGTTAGCACCAAATATTCATTAAAATTAAGCTATAATCTAGTAGCTGAGAATAGAATTCAGTATGAACATAGCAGGGACAATGACACAACAGCTTTACTAAAACAACAGCTTCAGGAGATGTGCACATGCAACCATCATGCCAGCCACATTTTTGAGTATACAATACTTGAGATCTAGTTAATCATTGAGCATAAACAGATGAATTTATTTGGTACCCATCATCACTGTATTGGGAGGCACTACCTGTGGTTTAAACATCAAGAAAAAAAATACTGCCAAATCCAGAGAACCAACCCAGCCACTCTTCAGCACAAAATGACACATGAGCAGGTATTAGGCAAATGCCAAAGGAATTGCTTTAAAATTAACAGAGTACTTGGCAAGTGTTTTCTAATACTTTTTGGAGGTAAATGGTAATTTTTTTCAGATTACTTTCTGGTAACGCATTTCACAAATAGAGGCCTTCCACACAACACAGCCAGTGCCACCAAGCTTTGTTTTAAGTTTTCCATAATTAGCAGGTCAGAAAAGGGGAGACAATGGCTACCTTGGCCCCTAGATTACCTCAAGCTTCACACTTACTCAAGATTATTGCAAAGCATGTAAGGTGCTTCCTTATTAAGGAGCAATTCCCCAGCCAGATTATTAAAAAAGAATTTCCATGTTAGCTCCAGAATACACTTTAATAGTTTAACCTAGATAGGGTACAATGGGTCTATAAACAGAAAAATATCCTGACTGCAACTACAGGAGAACCAAAAAAATATAGCAATCTATGAAGTAACTTTTATTCTGTTGGTAATAGAGTCAGTACACACTGTTTCTACAACTTATCTCTGTGTGCAAATTGCTTCATATATGGGTGGTTTTTTTTTTACTTTTCAAAGGGAAATAAAGAAGGTAAAAGCATACATCCACTTCTAATTAGCTTCACGGGTAAAAAACACCCACCTCAGTAAAGGGACATGGCTTGCAACATACCATCAGGATAAAGAAGTCCAACATTATTACAACACTCAAATAACAGATTTCAGATGCCCCTATACTAAGAAAGTCTTTCTTTCAGTCTCTCACACAAAAATACAAATGCCAGTAGTGGGATGAACACACAAGTGAACGGCAGCGTCAACAAAAGCCCTCACTCTCACAGTCTTAGGCGCTCCCATGCAACCCTCCTTGCTAAAAACACGAACAGGAGCCAAACTTCTGCCACTACAAACTAAAGAATTTTGGAAATCAAGCTTTAAGATTAAAGGCACAGAGCTCTACAGCAAGAACAACATCCAAAAGCCATAACTCTCTAAGCCCAGACAGCAATTTTTAAAAGAAAAGCTGAAAAAACCCCATAAAAACTCTTTTAAAATACGTATTTATTTCTTAAGGCACATCAGCCATTTAAGCATCAAACCTCATGGTCTGTATTTGCAGATAATTCTGCATGCAGATTATGTACTCGATTTATGCCATTCCCAAGCCATCCAGAAACAAAAATACCAGTACACTGCCAACTGGCCAAACACGTATCCCTCCTCTGATTAAGTTGTGAATTTTATATAAAAGTCCTCATAGAATAATGCCTAGCACACATTAAAAACTACACATTCTATTTCCATTACACAGATTCACAGGTGTGTTGATTTATCCTCCAATCTTCTAAAACCAATTCTGAATTAAAAAATAATGAATGGAAAAGACAAATTAATTGCAACACAAGCCACAGTTTCAATTAAAGTTGTAGACATAATTACTACTATAGATGCATAAATGTTCACATATTAATGTTATGTTTTAATTCAGTTTGGAGGACTTGAAATTTCTTTTACCAAGCAATACATACAAATTAGAATCTAGTTAAATTATGAGATTATTTTTTCCTGTCAGCCCCATAAAGACAAAATGCGCAACTTGATGATTATTATATGCTAAAATAACATTCTCAAAAGCTGATTCTAAATTTCTGCTTTAGAGAAGTTTACAATGTGGGAGTTTCAAAATTAATTATAAATGATCCACCAATTTTAAGAAAAAAAACCTAAAGAAACCATTGTATTTTCTGAGTAACTTCATTTTAGAACGTACTACCTTACTGTTTATGAAAATATAATAGATTTCAAGCTGACTTGTAATAACATCAAATTCAAATTATAACTTTCCACAGTATTACTTCAGTAACACTTTCTAGATCTTGGACCAGGTGACTTTCAAGGGCTCTGTTTTCCTTCTTCTGTTTGAAAATTAAGTAGCAAAATGAAGTATCAACACAAGAAAGTTAAGCAACAGTATGCAAAGTTATGATACATATTATCATATGTGCATACTAATTATCAAACAGATAAACAATGGGAAATCAAAGGCTAAAGTCACTAATGTAGTCTGAACAGCAACGTCTTACCTGTTTGAAATCACTGAGCTTTTTATGTTTGGAGCATTAAGAATCTGGAGCAGGACTTTCAAAAACTACAGCCAAATATAAAACTCCTAAACCTTCACTTAGAAGTGAGCTTCAACACCATTACCTTTTTGCTACATTCAGCAAATAAATATCAAACATGTTTAAGAAACATGCTGGAAGAAGTTGTTGCAGACTACATCAATAGCTCCACATATTATGCTATTCATAGTACTAGCAAAAATATATCAAAACCAGTTCAAATGTTAAATCATCTCCTAAACCAAGGCACAAAGTTACTAACTTTTGGCAACATGAAAATCTAAGTAAGGGATCACAGAATCCTTTAGAATTTCAGCTGAAAGAATACACAATTAGAATAAGAAACACCAGGATGAAGCGATGCTGTTTTGGCTAGTTAGCAACCTTGCTGAACTTACATTTTTAGTAATGAGAGTTAAAAAATTGAGAGGAGAATAAACTAGATGCAACCATTACTTCAGAATTGGAAATAAAATCTGGTGATGTAAAGACTACCCAGACACAGCAGAGAATGACACCATCACACTTGCTGAAATTAGAAATTTCAGATTAAATTAAGCACATCAGCCTGTATCTCGCCACCTGATTCACAGCAGAAGACACTCCTTGAAGAAAGAAAACTTCCCAAGTCTATCAGAAGTCAAGCAGAAAATGGAGTCCTTCAAGGCACATATAAAGTTATTCTTTGCTAACACCCAGCCTTTTATCTGGAGCGCGACTGCTCACTACACCAATCCAAAATAATTTACCGCGGCGGCCACCCTCACCCCAGGACAGAAGAAGTAACTCATCACACAACAGTCGTAATTAAACTGCATTAGAAACTGCCCGTCCCGTACCAATTACACCCTCATTAACGGCAGCCTGTTCGTCAGACGTCGCCCACAGACAGGTGCCTCATTTTGTTTCCAGCGCGTCGAGGAGCGGGAAGACAACTCTGGGGAATGAAAACCACCTCAGCCAAAGAAAAGAGAAAAAAGAAAAGGCTATCCCGAGCGGCTGCTGCGGTTCACTTACCCGGCGGGATGGTGAAGCCGGGGGGCAGCTGGACGGTGGCCGGGTGCTGCTGCCTCATGATCAGCTGCGGAGCAACGATCCTGGGGGCAGCACTCAATGCCGGACGGGGAGAAAGAGCCTGCGGGGCTGCGAGGGGGGCAGCGCCCGCCTTGGCACCGCCGGCCGCCGGCTTGGGCGCTGAGGGGGCAGCCGGGGCGCAGTTGGCTGCCGAGCCCTGCCCCGGCGGTGCGGCTGGAGCGGGACTGCCTGAGTTACTGAGTGCGTTTACTGCGGGGAGCGGGCCGTGCGCGGGTTTTATCTGTGCCGTGGCGGCGTCTGCTCTGCCGTGGCTGCTGACTGGTGGGACTGCCGCCGGCCGGCCCCCGGTACCCTCCCCGTTGGGTGCCGCCTCGCCGGGGAGCGGCGCGGTGGCGGCAGCAGAAGCACCCTCCACCGCTCCCGCCGGCCCGCCCCCCGCGGCTGGGGTCCCGCTCCCCCCCGCGGCTTCGTTTCGCTGCGGCGGTGGTAGGGTGCTGTCGGCGGCGGGCGGGCTGCCACCGGGGCTGGGGCTTCCCGCTTCCCGGGCAGTTGCGCCGGCAGCCACATGGTTGTTGACAGGCTGGGCAGGGGCGCCGGACGGCGAGACAGCGGCGGGCTGCGGAGGGGCAGGGGCGGCGGGCGCGCCGGGGCTGCCGCCGCTGCTGAGGAGAGCCGCTCCATGTGATTGCTGCACACTACTACTGTTTACACTCACTCCCCTCCCTGCCGCCGCCGCTGCTGCCGCCGCCGCTGCCGCCGCCGGGGGGGACGGAGACGGGAGCTGCCCCTGAGTAGGGGCTCGGCTCTCCGCGGCTCCGGGACACCCCGCCGCCGCCTCCTCTGCCGCAGGAGTGGGAGGAGGCGCGGGATGTCCTTGCTGCTGCCGGACGGGGCTGCTGCCCCCCGCTAGGCTCCCCTGGTGCTGCTGCTGCGGCTGCTGCTGCTGGGACGGGGCGGAGGTCCTGGGCTGGGGCGCCTCGGCGGAGCTCCGGCCGCCGGCCAGCTGCGATTCCAAGGAGCCCACCAGGTCGCTGACCGCCTTCTCGTCCACCTCCTCGGAGAAGAGCAGCATCTCTTCCAAGGGATCCGAGGCGCCCGCCGCCATCTTGCGCTGAGCTGGGAGCCGGCCGCGCAGCGCGCAAGCGCGCCGGGCATGCCGGGAGGGGCCGGCTTCCTACCCCCGCCGTTGGGGCGGAGCGCCCAGGCGCTGCGTGCCGGGGCCGGCTACCGTGGCCGGGTACCGTGGCCGGGTGCCCGGGACAGGCTGACCCGGGACCGGCTGCCCGGGACCGGCTGCCCGGGACCGCGCGGGGCTCCGCCGCGGCGCTCCTGAGGAGCTCCTGACTGGGGAACGAGCACGGGAGGCACAGCGCCCGGGGCGTTAGTGAGAGCGCTGTCGGCTGCGCCCCGGCCGCCGGGGGAAGAGTCAGTGTTGTCTAGACAGGTGCCTATGCGATGCTGGTGGTGCGTGTGAGAGTGTGCCGGCAATTGCGTCCGCAGGGACTTCTGTCTGTGAGGTTTGATGCTTGGAGGAAGCCGTGGTGCTGAGAGAGAGGTGTGAGCTGGCACGTTGGTAACTGAAATGACAAGGAGTTATGTCATCTTTTTTGTTAGCAGAGCTGCCGTAATTACGCTCTTTGCCTTCACTTCATACCCTGTGAGGATGGCTGCAGCCAGGACAATTTTCTTCACGCCTAGGTAGAACTGAAAGCATATGTGCAGCCAGCTATACTGGCTCAGGTGCCTGACAGCAACTCCTTCAGAGGAGGTAACTGTATATGCTGTTGGGGCGGTTTGAAATCCTAAGCAGCACTCAAGAGCATGTTCAAAGCTACAGCTCCACTTCAACAAGAATGGTTGCAGTATTACAATTCCTAATGTAGGTGCTGTTAACAGAAGAGTTGTAAACCAAAAATAGGATTATTTGCATCGTCACAGCAGCTGTTCAGGCATACTGTATTCCCTCAGCATCCACAAAGAAAACTTGAGGTAGTTCATTTTGATACTAACACTTGCCATTGCACTCCCGTATGCCCTTTTCTAATCAGTGCTTGCCTCATGCATTCAGAAATACCACTTAAGAGAAAGGTGGTGGTCCTAAACTGTAATTTCTTTGACTAATGACAGAGCAGTTTGTTTGATGGGGCCTTCAAAATAATTATCCCCCTATGAATAACTATTGCCCACAGTTTGTTGCATCTGTTCTTGCAAACAGGTAATAACTACCATGGATTTGTGATGCTGCCAGCAGAAAGCAGCTTAGATTCCATTATCTGTCTCTGCCAGCCTGGATGTCTTGGATGTCTGCAAACTTGAATATTTGAGCTGCTTCTGTGGCCTGAAATGGTGACTCATTCTCCATTTTGTGATTTTTCAGGAATTTCCACACAATTGAAAAAGTGCACTGGTGAAAACCCCACCTTCAATTTCATGAGCTACTCATGGAAATGTGTGTAGGGCTCACAGTGTATGCATGCAGAACTGTTCTCCATTCCCAGACTCAATCTGTTAAATCAGACATTGTATGACTTGTCAAGTCGATAAACTGCTAATTACTGGCTTGTTACCATCTGTTTCCTCTCAATGTAGGTTACATTTTTATTTGGAGTAGTTTTTCCTGGTTGTCTGTTTATACCTTTAGGAGCAGGTTTATGATGAATCAAAATAAACTGCTTTCAAAATGCAGTAAAAATAGGTTGCACCAGTTTAATTAAGTTTACAAGTCTCCTGAAATTGAACCAGTATGTATTTCATAAGTAAAGTGGCCAGTGACAGTACTGCAAACCTAAAGGTGTGGTCAGGATGTATAAAGAGGAAACAGTGCAGTAAGTGACTGTGAAAGCACAGTAGTGCTTATGAGAAACAGTGTTAAGTGTACACAGGACATCTACACATCAAAAATTTGCTTAGCAAGTGAGCATTGTTTTTATGCAATGATACACCTGAATTAAATTTGGACTTTTAACAAATGTTTCTACCTGTAAATTTAATTAAAATGTAGTAGAAGACTATGACTCAATTTGTTATTGCACAAAAATACAGAATATTCTTTTCTGTTGGGAAAAAACAAACAAACAACCAGAATCTATCCAATATTACTTTAAGAGTTGCACATCTTACTAATTTCAGAGAAGACTCCATGCTTCCTTCACTTACATGTCCTGATCCTGGACTTGATTTACATACCACCATCTCCAGTGTTTTTCTAATGAAGAGGTAGACATACAATTCTGCAATTAGTCCTGTATATGAAAAAAGGTTTTGTATACATCCTTCTAACACTATGGCATTAAACTGGGTGTCTCCATTAAAAGAACACACCCAGAAGGAAATTGTATTTGTGTTGTGACTTCAGAAGATAAGAAGTAATCTTCCCACCAGAGGGAGAAAATGGGAAGTCATGATTTATACAACAGATTTCAAAACTTTAAAAATTAACTGCTTTTAATTACAATTTTAGAGTACACTTGTGGGTGGGTAATCTGTAAAACATGAATTCATATTTCTTCCCACTCACCTCTTCTTAATTGAGCCATTTTATATGTAAAACCACACAGAATAAGGAAGTATAATAGAATAATTTAATAAAACATCATGTGTACTGATTCATATTGGACTCCTTTCAAGTCATAAAGTTATGACATACGTAAGAATGTATATAAACTTGTTGCTGAAGCTGCCTTTGGGCTTGTGCTTCTATGTACAGAATAAGACTTGGTAAAGCACAGAATCCTGGTGAACTTTTGTATTCATTCCTTTATTAAAAAAATCTTTTTCAAATATTTACATACTTATAGTAATTCCTATAACATGCAACTCAAATCATGGCTTGCAACAATTTAAAGGTATTACGATTACAATCTCCATGCCTGGTCCTTTTGGACCGCACCATACTGTTTAACACTGCGATGAATTTCTCCCCTTGCCCCTGCTCCTGTTTCAACTTACCCATAGACTGCAGTCCTTTAGGGGTGTGCCTGCTCCAAGTGGAGCTTTATCTACAAGCTGGTGTCTCCAGGGGCATACCTGCTGCAGCATTGACTTATCCACAGCCCCGGTTGCTTTGAGGTACACCTCTTCAGCATGGTCTTATGTCACAATGCCTTTAGAGAAGTTCCTGCTACCAGCATGGCCTTAAGCCATACCCCTTCAAAAATAAACCTGCTCTGAAATGGCCTTATCCACAGCTGCAGTCCCTCCAGAGGTGTATCTTCTCTGTTGTAGTCTTATCCTTGGCCACGTACTTTGAGGTGCTTCGGTACGAACTCATGCACAGCCACTGATGCTTCAAGGTGTACCTCCTCCAGTGTGGACTCACTCCTGAGTTGCATTCTTTCAGAGGTATACCTGCTGAAGCCCAGAAATAACGAGGGCCATAGATGCTTCAAGATGTATACCTGCTCTGGCATAGACTTATCTATAGCCACAGGTTCAGGGTGTCCTCCTCCTATGTGCACTGATCAACAGGTCACAGTGCTTTTGACTTGAGTTCACACTGGAGTTCCAGCCTGTCCAGTAAGCACAGAAACGGCAGAGAAACAGCAGCCATGCCCTGGCCATCTGCCAGCCCAGGCACATTGCCATTGCTGTTATCAAAATGTTCCCAGGCACAACAGTCAGATGATAAGCAGGACAGCAAGCAACGAAAGCAAAAGGCAGCCACTCTGAAACACAGTAAGGCAAGCAAGCCCCATGGCAAACACAGCATGCTGTCAGTTAATAGCTAAACAGCAGTAACAGCTATAAACTCCATCTAGCAATCCCAGTCACATCTATTGTTATCTCAAACCCTATGTGCCCTATGTTGGACACCAAAAAGGATAGTCATCGTTTAACCCCAGCTGGCAACTAAGCCACAACACAGACACTCACTCACCCTCCCACCCCCCAGTGAGATGTGGGACAGGATTGTAAGGATAGAAGTGATAAAACTCATGGGTTGAGATAAAGACAGTTTAATAGATAAAGCAAATGCTGAGCACATAAGCAAAGCAAAACAAGGAATTCATTCAGCACTTCCCATTGGCAGGCAGGCAGCTGTTCAGCCATCTCAAGGAAAGCAGGGGTCCATCATGTTAATGGTTACTGAGGAAGACAAAATGTCAGCACCCCAAATGTGTCTCCCCCTTCCTTCTTCCTCCAGCTTTACATGCTGAGCATGACACCATATGGTTTGGAAAACCCCTTTTGCCAGTTGAGGTCAGCTGTCCCGGCTGTGTCCCCAACTCCTTGTGCCCCCCCAGCCTACTTACTGGTGGGATGGGGTGAGGTGCAGAAAAGTCCTTGGCTCTCTGTAAGCAAGCTGCTCAGCAGTAACTAAAACATCTCTGTATTACCAACACTGTTTCACAAATCCAAACCACAGCTCTCTATCTGGTACTGCAAAGGAAATTAACTCTATCCCAGACAAAACCAGAACACCTCTAAAAGAATGAAAGCACTTAGAAAAGAGCACTATTAGCCTAGTTGAATGACATGTTCTTTTCAAATACGCACTTTCAGCACCTTCAAATATACAATTTTACTATCTTAAGTTTATATTTAACGTTAAAATGGTACCTACAAAGTTTAAATAAGGCTTTGAGATAACTTCTTAAAATGAATTCAAGTAAGTCTTTACATATAAAATTGAAATTCACTTTGTGCTGTAGAAATATTCTTTCAACTGCTGATCGTAAGCATGAATTAAAAACTAAATTCCACAAAAGTAGACAGCACTGAGATGGCTAGAGTATCCAATGGTTATTCTAGAAACATGCCTAATTTTAGTTTCATATACTTCAGTTGCAAACAATTTTTTTTTTTTTTTATGTATTTTTAGAAATTTAGGAGATTTTCTTTTGAAGTTAATCATCATGGTAAATATTTGTCTGTACTCACCAAGACAGGACTTGATGGAAAGCTTTACTTTGAGCTGAGTTTAAAACGTTGATTTTCAGCAGTGGTCTCCCATGGACTTGACTTGGACATGTATATCCAGTAATTAACTGCACAACTTCATTCCAAAATCTTTCAGTTAGTCCAGGAAATGCTAAAAGCACATCACAGTAAAGCTCCCTGGGCACTCAAGTCCTCCATGATGTTAGACAGTTGAACTTGTGCATAAAGTTTCTGGAAATCTAATATGGCTCCTCTATAGAATCCCACAGGCTCTTCCAGAAAAATCTGGCTTGCTATTGTGCATCAAAGCCCTATTCTGAACAAAATTCTTGCTGAATCTTTGCAATATACAAGTGTCCATCTGCTGCAACAAAAGCTATTAAGTGCCCTTTTCCAGAAATTAGTTTTCGTTGCATGCAATTTCCTAGGCTGTAAATACACAAAGGGCACCTGAGGCAGTATCATGTTTTAAGACACAAAGCCTCCAACAAGAAGCCCCGTTTGTTATTTTTACTTGAGATGTACAAGTTTAGTGCAATCTCAAAATTATTATATTGTGTGTGTTTACTTGTACTAAAAGGGTATTTGTTAAGGATTAATCCCACACTTCAGTCAAGATTCCATTAACAGTCACATTGCTCAGTGTTGTTTAGCAAGATCCCAACATCTCAAGGCTCTGATGACCAAGTAAAACAGAATTCCCCCTGAAATGCAAACTAAATAGTTACTGTCATCACAACTTTGCAGGTCTCTGCATGACTGGATTCTAAATCTCTTATGAAGGACCACATAAACATAGCATTCAAGAATAGGTGGCTTAGGCCTCTCTAAAAACCCTGAAAATCCCAAATCACAGAATCATAGAATAGTTAGGGTCGGAAGGGACCTTAAAATCATCTAGTTCCAGCCCCCCTGCCATGGGTAGCAACACCTCACACTAAACCATGCCACCCAAGGCTCTTTCCAACCCAGCCTTGAACACCACCAGCGATGGAACATTCACAACTTCCCTGGGCAACACATTCCAGTGCCTCACCACCCTCACAGTAAAGAATTTCTTCCTTATATCCAAT
>JARCZZ010025563.1:0-16036 GCA_030323915.1 Brotogeris chrysoptera
AAGAAATTCTTTCCTGTAAGGGTGGTGAGGCACTGGACTGGGTTGCCCAGGGAAGTTGTGAATGCTCCATTGCTGGCAGTGTTCAAGACGGGGTTGGACAGCGCCTTGGATGGCATGGTTTAGTGTGAGGTTTCCCTGCCCGAGGCAGGGGGGTTGGAACTAGATGGTCTTAAGGTCCTTTCCAACCCTAACTATTCTATGATTCTATAACTGGAGCTCAGACTAGGCCACCAGCCCTCCTTCTGCTCCAGATTCTCACACCTTGAGGATATACTTCAGCTGGGAAGCTATTCTCCCTGGTCTCCATATGTAGTCAGTAGCCAACAAAAACACAGTGACATCAGAGTGCTTTGCTTCCCTCACTGCTTTTATGAAGAGCCTGCATAAATGAGCTGTCCATGAAAATCCTCCCTTTTCTTCCTTCAAGCCCAAAGGGGCTTTTCATTTGTTCCTGTGGTTCCTCAAAATCAATGAGTCACAGGGATGCTTCAGTGGGTCTCAACAAATGAACTGTCTAGCTGCAGAAATAAGGGAGAATGTGCTGTACTTGTTTTAGCTTGAAAATGGATATGCTGTATGAGTAAATTAAAGTGTCTCTAACTAAGTGGACTTGTTGGACAGTTATCTATAGCAGCACTCTAATCTAGACAGGCTCCTTTAGCCTAATGCTGGCTCTACCAAAATTAGTCTGTGTTTTACACCCATCCTCTGCAAGCCCGCTCTTTGACCCCATATGTGTAGTGCACACTGGGAGACACTGAAATTTTTTACTTATATGAACTTTCCATTGGAGGCTGTAATTTTCTTCTCAATGCCTAGAGCCTATGACAAAATGCAATTTGCTGGAAACAATTGTAAAAGCCTGAGGAGGTGAGGACTGTAATATAAATAGCGTGTGTTTAGTGACAGACGTAGCATGGTCTCCAGCAAAAGGATTACAGGAGAAGGAAAGTGTCTTAGAAGGCTGTACTTAATGCAGAGTTGCAGTCTAAATGAAAAACAGCATAGTGAGATAGATCAATAAAAGAACAGCAAATGACAACAAAAACTGTATTCATGGAAATAAGACAGAAGGGGACCTCAAGAAATTATCTAATCCCTGTACAACAAAGCAAAATTAACGTCAGCAAGCTCATTCTTCAGTGGCATTTCTCTAACCTATACTTTAAAACCTCCTTGAAAGACAGCACCACCTCCTTAGTAGGCCTTTCCACAGTTACAATACTCTTAGGCTTATATTTTCTCTTCTTAAAAATCTCCCAATTTCTCTGCTGTAAATTGAACTTCTCCCCCCCACCCCCCCCACCCCTTTTCTCTGGCGCATATAATGAATAACTGAGCAAGGTGGTGTAACTAGCATGTCTCACACAGAAATAATGTATTCAGTTACTTTAGTGAAAGGAGAATTATAGTCTTCCATAGGTGACCAAAAAGCCACCATGATATCCTGAAACATGACAACCTCTGAAGAACACAGTTGACCATTTTCTTAGTAAAGAAATGAATTTGAATGACTTAAAATAAATATCTGTCTAGCCCCTCAAGCACTCTGCTCTTCAGAGGTTTTTTACTAAGTTTTGTCACCTCAGAAAGGTGACAAAACTTAGTAAATTAGGTTAGGTAATGTATTTAATAATCCATTGGACTTCCCAATTGTCTGGAGAGTTGTGACAAAGCCAGATAAGATGTCCTTCTATTTTCATATACATGACTTCTTTACTCTTACAACTCAGATCTATTTTTGTAGTAAATATATTCCTGTCATCTAGACACAGACTTATCATCTTCTCTCTCTGAGGACATCTGTCACTATCCCTTTGATTTGTTCCTTTAAGCTATATTCACCATTGCTAAGGCAATGGTGACTCTGAGATTCAGCAGCTGACTCCAAAGGGAAAAGAAAGGTGTGGAGATGACATGTAGTCACAGTGGAAAGACCCAGCTTCCCCCCAGCCCCCCCCAAAAAAAAAAAAAAAAGAGATATATAATTTATTCAAGAGTAACCACAGCAATGTATATTCAGACTGGATTGGCTAATAAATACTCTAAGCAGGATAAAAGCTAAAACTTGGCACATGAAAAACAAAGCGGTTTGATCTCCCCCCATTCAAGCAACAGCAAACGCTGCTGCTCCTAAAAGTCAGCACAAACCCTGTGGGTGCTGGGTCTCCTTTGCCACAGAAGGAGGGCTTCATCTCTGCTGCCACTGGGGGACTTGGAGGGACTGGGGCAGCAATTGCTGCTTCTGGGAGGAACTGAAGCTCTCTGACTGACTGCTTGGCAAAGCAAACATCTGAAACTGAGCTCTGGCAAAGAGCTCTGTAGCTACTGCTGTGATATGGGCTTTCTTCCTCCCCAGCAGTCTGCTTTTCTACAAAACTCATCTTGCCTAAACCTAGAGCTGGCTGTGAGAAGGAGCCAAGTCATGACTTGGGGTTCAGAAGATTATATATCCAAGACGTAGTTAACCGAATGGATTCCTTCTACTGTGATTAGAAGGGACAGCTCCATCACAGCTGCATTTTGCTCCTCAATTCATTGCAGATC
Source organism: Brotogeris chrysoptera (assembly GCA_030323915.1). Taxonomy (NCBI): domain Eukaryota; kingdom Metazoa; phylum Chordata; class Aves; order Psittaciformes; family Psittacidae; genus Brotogeris; species Brotogeris chrysoptera. Next base: position 2,548 of record JARCZZ010025563.1, read on the forward strand.
TGGATTTTGCTGAGAGATTTAACTAAGCATTGTGTATGTTTGCTTTAAACAGCCTTCAGGAAATAAATAATTTACAATTTGTGCTATTCCACTACTATTTTTCTTACTCATAATTTGTCTTTGATTCCCTAATGCCTGTAGTCACAGCTCAGAAGTCCCACTGTGGCAGGCAATGAAGAAATAATCCCTGACTGAAAGGATTTACCATCTAAATATTTTCTCATTGAGATCAGTAACAAAAGCTGCTGGGAGAAGGGTCTCCTTGCTCCATGACATAAACCAGAGAGAGCATGGGGGAAGCTCATTACCTTTAGCAGGACAGCAGGGCAGGCCTGCTGCGTCTTGCTATTTTTATAATTCACAGGCACAACACACAAGTGCTCCCCAAATTTCAGCAAGGTATAACCACACTGCATTTCTTCCTTAGGTGACCATGTGCAATTTCCTCCCCCACCTTTCCAAGACTTCCTTCACACTGCCACTACTCTTCTGGGATTACTTTTTTACATATAATCCTTTCTGCAAATTTTCAGTTTCAATTGCTCCTCCATGCACAAAGATTCTACCACATGAGATTCAGGACACTAACTTTTGAGGATAAGATGGGGCAAAAAATTATATCAGGCTGAAGGCAAACAGCATAAACAGCCGAGAGAGCTAGTTCTTCCAGGATGTAGCGTTCTGGCTACAGCACACAGAGGGGCACCCTAATTGCAGTCAGGGCAATCTCTTTCAAGTCTTGTTCCCTGCCATACATCAACTTCTGCTTTAGAGCAGAGGTTGGCAGCTGTGACATGGGTGCCAGACAGTATATCTAAAAAGATGCTACAAAGGGAGATGCAACATTAGGAGGCAGCCATCATCATCTTCTGGCTCCTAAAAAAAGAGGCCATTGATGTGCTGCGCAGCATTTAAGTTTCATGAGTTTCCACTAACTCATAGTCAGTCTAACCTGGAAAACAAAAATAGAAGCCAGACCATTCTCTGTCTGATCTATGTCTTAGAAGTCACCAAATAAGACTAGAAAATACTGGGAGGGATCCTGAAATACACATTCAAGTAAACTGGAGATATGCAGCTCCTAGGATATGGATAAGATGGAGAGACAATCCATGAAATAGAAAAAGCAGAACTGTTCCCATCTGAAATATCTGTAGCATAAGGCTTCTGTAGGGAGTACATACATACACAGAAATGCACACACACAGAGTAAAGTATGTAAACCAAATTTAAATGATATGGTTAAAACTGTTTCTCCTTCCTGCACAGTTTGTTCATCTCTAGTGGATGTATACCCTGCTATGAAATGGTGAAATAGCTGCCCTGATACACATGGACTTTCTAAAGCTGCAGAAGTGTGCTTTCTGTTCAGCTAGCTTAGGAAAAAAAGTACTCTTCTCTAGTCATTTGCTGGCAAAGTGCAGTATATCTAATTTTGTTAAATTCCAAAATACACTGTGCACCAAAGTACTTGTAGGTGTAAAGTAGAATGTCAAGGATGAGTCAAAGATTAATACCTAAATTATAGAATGTGAAATGGGAATTACAGTCTTAAATATCACGTTAAGAACTAGGAAGTATTTACCTAGTCTAAAGCACTACTTGTACTGTAATAGGCAAAAAAATTATATTTCTTTTAGTCAAAGGGATTCTTTAATAGTCCCAAGCTTGAGCAAGAGGACTGCAGAGGGTGGACTGGTAATTCGATGACAGATTTCTACAAACTTCGGCAGAACTCTTACTCAGTAAAACACTCAATTATAAAGCTATGCTTCAGTCCTGCCTACCTCCACTGTTCTGCTGAACAAGGATAAATTTAAGACTGTATTTAGGTACTTAGAATAACAGGCGCTTTACTAGTTTCCTTTAAACATAGTGTGACTTCCATTACTGTCAGGCAAAAAGTTTTCCACTTTCAATCTGCCCCTTCCATTACCTCATTTCCTGTTTTTCACTCATCCTTACAGAGCTTTCTTTTGCTTTCTTAGAAGAGAAAGCAAGCAAGCAAGAAAAATAGCTTGGCTACCTTCACAACAGTTTTAAACAAACAAACCAACCCTAAACTTTATGATGCTGCCAGCACTGTCTGCTTTCTCATTTTCACCTTTTGCTACTTATATTTGTCAACTTTTTATGGCAGGACCGCTATTTCCCCTGTGTGCATGCAGTCCTGTAAACATACCTGGAGCTTTTGGATGCTCTGTTAAAAAGAAGAAAGAAAATAAATGGAACATAAATATCAGAGTTTTAATCAGTTTGTTAATTTCTTACTGTCACTATGCACAACACCTGGTAAAGTTCTGAGGATATTTTTAAAATAAGCACAGCTGAAGAGATCATAATGATACATTGCTGGATTCATGGGCTAACACACTGAGGTGATTCTAGGAATGCTCAGAAACAAAGTCCAGCTGCTTCTCAGAGCTTTACCAACTAACTTCTGGTTTAGTAATCAGTGACCAGTGAGTCCACTGCAGCTCAAACCACATGCGTCACTGACTGATATTTTGCACTGCTCATTAGCTGCTGACAAATAGGATATAAAAATAAAACTTTGTAAAGTAGACTTAAATAGACTTGTGAATTGGTTATAAAGAACTCTGCCAAAAATTGATTTTTATGAAAAAGGAAAGGAGGTTCATCAGTGAAATAGTTCCAGAGAGCAGATTTTTGAAAAACTAACATTTTAATCAGTTAAAAATACTAAATAGCTACACACAAACACACTTATTTTTGATAGAATCTATTAAGTATCACTTCTTGACATCAGCCAGCTCAGACTCACTGTACTCCAAAGTATCAATTTTATATGTTAGCATTTTCAACAAGTCTTAAGATGACTTTTGTTCTATACTTTACCTTTTAGTCCTCAACTTAGTAGAACATGTTTGCTGAAGATGGTAACCAGAAAGAAACAACAGAGATCTACAGGTAAGTTATTGTCCTTGTGCTTTCCAAAATCCTTGATCAAGACAGGACTGTGTTTACAGCAGGAGGCCCAAGCTCTCCTTCAAGCAGGTTTTCCATTGTAGTTTGTCATGTTTTCCTTCTAGCTGTTTCTTTCTGATGAAGACTCAGGAATTTATTTTGCTGTCTGTTAATGCAACTCACTTCATCTGATACATGGATGGGTCAGAGAAATAGCGCTCTATTTCTAGCTAGAATTTCACTGCCCAGATCTCTAAAGACTGGAAAAGTGACTAAAGTGATTTGGCACTCAATATGTGCATACAAAAAGGAGAAAGTAAAGCTAGCGGAATGCCTGTAAGGATGCAGGCTGCTGCATTTTGAATATACTACAGTACAGAATACTTATGAGAGCCCCAGTAAAGGAAGGTATTGCAAATCTGTAAACTTCATGATAAAAAAAGCTTTTATCATCAACCCAAATATGTTTTGGTGAGCACTAGTCCATGATTTTACTAATTGACCTAGCATATCTACCCAGCACTGCACTTGGTGATGTGTACAATATTCAGTCCTATAAACCCTGATAGAACAATCATATAGAACAGAACCACTGTGGTTAAGTAATCTAATGGCAGCAGCAGAGGTGGTCACTAATTTCATTTTTGCAATTCTGCTTTAAGCCTGTGCCACAGTCATCCCTGAGCATCTCACAAACAAGACAATCCACAGTATAACATATCTAGGAAATAATGAGGTAGGATCTGTATAATTATGAAAGCTCAAGTTTATTTTCAGTTGATTTTTTTGTGTGTGTCATTGTGCCAACTGCAAGCACGCAAGTGCTATCAAAGCCTCTCAGCATCTTATTGGGAGAGGGTGTGCGTGTGTGGAGGGGAATCCACAGGAAAAAAATAAAGACAAAAAATCAAGGTACACAAGTTTATTCAGGTGTTGCACCAAATGGTGTTATCATTGCCTCACTAGTATGAACTATCATTTTGAAAGGAGGATATTGCAAAATCTGTGGCTAATTTCAATTTTATTATTTTCAGATACAGGAAGGAAACCGAAACATCAAGTAATTAAGAAAAATATGGGCTAGAATCTACTGTTAGTAGTCACATTTCAACAACAGTGTCAAGGGGAGCTTGCATCTCTGAAAGAGGTCAAAGTCACCAAGATTGAAATTTCAATCTGTGAGAAACTCTAGCATAAAAAGTGACAGAAATTAATCCTGCTGAAATTTTCTGAATTGGAAAGGGATACTGTGAAGCAAATAGGCTGACTGAATTTATGTGAAGTGGAGCTTCTAGTAAGATTTGGAGAAAACAAAACGCACCTGTGTCAAAAAACGGCCATAATAAAGGACCAGAGAGAAGACCTTTAGGCCTATTTTTATGTCTATAAGTCGGAAAAGCAAGACATCTCCCAAGCTAGTACAACTGCAAGGAAATTCACATATCCTTTCAGATATAGACTCTTGCAAATACCCAATTATCTATGTTAATGTAGGCAACACTTTACTTCATATGAGACGATTCCCCTCTTTTTGGCAGACCCATTAGAGGACTTCAGTGAAGTAGCAACTCAGTTTACATTTTGGCTTTAGCTGTGACATATAGGGAAATCTGTTGTTCATCTGCAGCAGTGATACTTGTAAATGCCTGTACCATTTCCAGTATCAGAGGAAAAAACTCCAACAAACAAATCCATACTAGGATTTTAAACCTGAGAATTGTGTGATTGTGTATGCCTCCTCTCTTCCTATCCCCAAAATACCAAGGTTGGCAAACTGGGACAAAACTTCAAACAAGTATTCAAAGTCATGTGGAACCCCATTTTGGCATTAGGAGTATTCCTAACAGCCATGAGCAAAAGCTTGCCTCTGCTGTACATTTGGAGTAGTTAATTATGCTTCAGCGCAGGACTTCCAGACCCAACTTCTTAGGTACAAATCTTCAAGAACTGAATATCTTACTCTCCACTTTTTTTTTTTCTTTTTGCCCTTCTGCTTCCTTTTTAGCACACTTTCATTGAGACACCTGGTTTCTGCCTGCAATAAAATGAAAGCTCCAGCTGTGAGTCTGCTTCAGATGATTTGCCATGTTAAGAAAAAGAAGAAGTGTTAATAGACTGGTGTGGAAAATTTGATTTCTTGGGCACAAGTTAAAAGCAAAATCATGATGAAAAATCTTAAAGAGAAACAAGATTTTCAGTATCACCTACTCTGATGAGACCAAAACAAAGTTCAGAGAATGCTAGTAATATATAATCTGAAAGAAAGCAGCAATGAGAAGATGAAAATAAAAGTGGACAGAGGTGACATTAGTTACAATAGAAACCCAAGTGCACCCCAGATTTTGCATTCAGTTATACAAACTGATGTATTACTGGAGTAGCACTGAAGTTAACTTGCTTCAGAATAACGGAGGGGGAACAGAACTGGGGAGAATTATATGCATTTCACTTCCCTGACCCTGGGTTTGGGGTACATAATGCTTAATTTCACTTTGGTCTGAAAAACATATGTTCTGGAAATGTATTGTCATTTATAAAAGCTTCATTTGCTTCTGTCATCAGCAAAGTAGGCTATCCCTACTTTTTAGCTAACAAGTAGTTCTGCTGCATAAGGGATGCTGAGACTCAATTCAAATCTTGTTTTGTTTTCCACTATATCATGCTGGTCTGTGACAGCTCTCCACAAAATATGCCTGTTTCGTGGGATTTATCTTGAGAGCATCAACATGCAAAGGACATATATAGCCAAGTGGATTCCTTCAAACCTATTATTAAAACAGCCCATACCAAACGTTTGAAGTTTTAGGCCATTATTTCGGTATTTGCTACATTATTGTTATCATAATGACAAGGAACATATTCAATCACTGCACTGTTTGACAAACACACCGTTTTAAAATGAATGTTGTGCTTTTTTAAATGCAATGTCATAAAATAAGCATACAGTGTCTCTGTTACCAGTATTACTGCCACACAACTCTTCTGGTTCTCCCCTTCTTATTCTAAATACTTACTTGTTTTTATGGAGAAGCATCAATACTCATGCAAAGGCTGATTAGCATGCACCAACTGAAATTTCCATCATACTACTAGGTCATGCATTTCTCTGTGCATGCAAGAAGAGAGACTTGTTCACATTACTCTGATACTTCTGTCAACATCTGTTCACAGAAGTGGCTATTGGCATGCACTTATCTGTGAATCACTATGCAAATATATGCAACTGCAGTGAAAGAAGTCCCTAGCAGATTTGAACAAACCCATTTACTTTCTGCAGTTAAAATTTTGAGGTGATTGACAGGTCCATTGTCACAGCCCTTACAGAAGCTGGTTGCCTGCTTTTTCCACTGATACAGAAGAATATTTGAGCACAAGAAGCATTACAATGAACACAGAAATTCCTAGTTTTGTTAACATTTTGCTTGATCCGGTTTCAATGGAGAATGGTAAGGTATGCCCTCAAAGGAATCAGACCTGGACAATGCAGAAAAAACATCCTCTATTGATAGGCAGTGTTCAGGACACCACAGAAGAGTCCTATAAGGACACCTTTGTTAGAATCAATTCTCCATTTATACTCATGGAATCAAGCAAAAGGCAAATCAGAGTGCTCAAACTGACGCTGTCTTGGCTACTTCTTAGTGTTGCTGGTCAGATGCTCATGATAAAGGCCCAACTGGGATAATCCTGACAGAGACAGATACCATGCTGCTCCTTAAATGAAATGCAATACTCTCTACTATCTGTCTGATCAGTCTGGGCTAGACTGTTCGTTTAGATCTGTTGTTTAGAAGAAGAGGCATTACCAAAGTTATTCTTTTCAACAGTGACCTTGTCAGGTATGGCCCTTTTCCTGCAGCTGTTCCATGAGCCACACAGGCTAGCAGATGAGTTTGAGGCTGGAGTGAAAGCTTGCTTTGTTGTTCCATTCCCTCACTTGACATCGGAAGACAAAGAACTGGTACACTGGATTCTGCCGCTGCCTACCTCTGAGGTTTTGGTAGCTCATACTGGCACAGAGGCAAGAAGTCAATAGACTTTTTTTTTTCACTACTGTTTCCTTCCCTTCACAGTGCATGCAACATAAAGCGCGATTTTTTTCCCTGCCTCTCATCTTTACCGTGACTGCAGCAGCCAAAAAGGGAAATTCTACAATTTACTTTTCAGGGAGATGTGTTCAATACAGTAGCATACAGAATCCTGTGCCTCAAAACACTGCATGACAATTGAAGACCAAAGAGTGAGCAATTCCTTAAACCCTCACCTCTGCTTTATCTTTAAAACTTCATTTTTAATTTAACACTCACTGCATACCTGAACGTTACCTTTTTTCCTATCTCAAAACTAGTAATCAATTCTACACCCCACTCGGTCTTATGAGTAAATACTATTCAAAGCAAATGGCTGCTAGCACGGATCCTAGCTTTTCAGGGGCAACATTAAAAGATTTAATCAACCCTTTCAGAGATACTGTTTGATAAGTAGTCAGCTATGCTGGATGTTGTATAGTAAGTACAAGTAATCTTGCCCTCCGATCATACACTGTCAAATAACAGGGAGCTAAAGCAGTAGCTTAAGACACAGGCTTTAGCAAAGGCAGCCCCCCCACTTTAAAAAGCAGATTAAGCATGTGACAGATGCTTTGTGATAATTTATGAATAGTATATGCTGACCTGTTTTTTTTTATGATGGTGACTGAATGATTATGTTGGTTTGTTTTAATTTGAAGACAGACAAAACTTGAAGTATTTGGTAAATATAAGCTAAACACTGACAAACACCCTCAGGTCAGTTAGTGATAAATCTTGAGTTCTCAGCTGCGGAGAGACTATTTCTGGGCTCTGACCAATCTGCTGGAATTTCTTTGGTTAGTTTGGAGACTAAGGTTAAGACAACTCCAGTGACTATGCAAAGGGTCCACAAGCAATGAGAAGCCATATAAATTTTCTTAGAGGGTCAGCCAGTGAAGGCTGAAGGGAACATGTATTCCTCTGTCCACATGACACTTTGGGAAAAAATCTGGTAAGATAAAACACCTAAAGTCAATTTTTCCCACTTGTTTTCCTCTCTATTGTTCATAATTATTTAAAGACCTTAGCATGCTCAGGATAAATAGTTTGTGCCCGCAATCTGAGCTTGAGAAACTCCTGAGTTATCACAGCCCTTAGCTCTGAGGATATGGAAATCATACTATTCTGCAGCAAGTGAAGACACTAACCCTTACATGAAGGAGCCGAGCCGAACCAGATGTATCTAGCTCTAGCTATTGTAAGTAACAGCTTAAAGTTTCACAATCAAAATAATTTGACGCTTACATATGGAAAGTTTGAATGCATTCCTACAGCATGAGTTGATTTCCTTGCTGTTGATATGTTATGGTAGAAGAACTGCTTCTAGACCACCTGGAGAAACCTGCATGGAGGCAGGAAGGAGGAATTCATGGCTCCTCCAGTTGTAGCTGCTCCTTTCAACTGGGAGATGACATTCTACTAGGGTGCATCATAACATTCTGATCTCCTGATCACACAGAAAGGGACCTATTAGGACATGATGAAGTTCAAAAATCCCTCATAGCAAGGCTTCTATGTGAAACAAAAGCCTAAGCACAGGGTAGGGGAGTGGAGACAGGCAAAGAGAAATATTAAACATGTGCCCAGGTAAGTTGCTATTTGATATGCAATTGGGAGGCATGCTCAGGCTCACAAATCCCGAGTACCAATTTCAAGGTACCCCGAGTCCAATTTCAAGGAGGAAGGCAGTGGAGGACATCGTATGGAGAAGTTCCCATCCAGTTCAATGGGGTCGTGTTTTCCCCTGGGAACTCTTGATATTTCTGCTATTGCTTCTTCTAGCTAACTTCATCGCAAGCAGCTCTTGTCTGCATAGTGCTGTTCAGTCTCCCACAGCCAGTGAATGTGTAATCCTTGTACCAAAAATTCAGCCTTCATTACTTTATCTAGACTTCTGTGTTTATCGTGACATTAGTACATGACAATGTTTAAACAGTTTCTTGCTCTGCCATCTCAGACTGTTACCTTACTGCTGACACCAGCACACTGCCTATCATGCTGCCCTGCTCAGTGCAAATTATCCATTTGCTGGAGATAACCTCACTAAGCCAGTATATACCCTGACCTTTGAAGGATTATGCACAGCAGTAGGTTATAGAGTAAAGTGTTATTAATGTTTCCTGCAAGATCCAGGTCATAGCTGGACAAAATTTTTGTCCAAAACATGATGTGAGAAAGATTCTACACAGATAATTATTTTTTCTTTTAATTTGGGTCAATTTTACAAAGTGCTTGTTCTTAGAACTAGAGGTCATTGGGCTGGGGGTGGGAGTACATGACAACCCAGTAAAGGTTAAAATACTGTACTTTATCATTTTTTAGAGTTATATATTTTGCTTTTCAAGCAAAAAACTTCTTTTCCATTTGAAATTACTTCCAAAATGCATTAAAAAATATTCAGAAATCTCCATCTGAAAACACCACTGTGTGTCAGGCCAATCAAGACAATTCTTCACCACAAGTGATTCTTTTTAGTTCTTAATTCTGTGAATTTTTGTTTAAACATTCATTGACCCAAATCAAAATTACTTCCTCTAATTCCTATGGCTGCCAGCAATCATGAAACCCTTCTTCACATTCAGCTGTAATCCTGGACCCAATAATTTAAAAGAATATTTAAAGCTGTTTTTAATTCTGAGACTAGGTATCTGTTCAGGTTCTGCACTGAATAACTATGACTGCCAGGTACGCTGAAATGCGAGGCTTAGCAAGGCCTCTTCAGTCCTCCTTTTGCTCTATGCACTTTCTAAATAGAACTTTTATTCACAGCTCAGTGGAAAAAATGACAGTATTTTAGAAACTGAGAAGTTGCATATATTCCAAAGATCCTGTTCTTGACCCTTTGATCATCAGAGAGAGAAAATAGAGCAAGACCTACAGAACTTCTGCATTGGGAAATAACCGAGTTCTCTTGGGTACCTTAAGGTTTTTTCCCCTCCTATCTTCCTAAACAGGTATTATTTATTAATCTAAGGACACACACAAAAAAAAAAAAAGGACTGAGTAACAGAACATTAAGAGAAGGGAGATCTTTCTTGCAGAAAGCACCTGACCAATTCATTTGCTATTATTTCCCTCTCCATCCTTTCTCTATACAAATAGAATAGGCAATCAAATTCACGCTGAAGTCCAGTTCCTAACTTTTCTGTAGTTCAAACACATTTCGGAACAGACTGGGCTCCATTTGTATATACATATATTAAAACCAGAACCCATTTCAATTAGAAAAAAACCCCAAACACATTTCAAGCTGCTTATATTTTATACATACCCGTACGTTTCACACATCAGGGGAACAAGCACGCAGAACCAAGTACATGCAGTTAACAAACTTTTAGCACCCTTCCTTTATTCAGCTCCCACAAATTTCTGCTGCTGGTGGGTGTAAGTCTTTTGAACTTCTTGAAAGCAACAAGGAGAAAAGTAAAGCAGTGTGCTTAACCACATGCTTTCCTGAGCTGCAGGCAGAACAGCTTTTAACTTAAGAAGTAGCAATATGTACACATCCAAGACCATACTGGTGAACAGCTCACAGCATTACCTGGGGCTTCTCTGTGTATCTGTTTCAATGAGACACCTTTATCCAGAACATCCGAGTGCCTCAGACATCATTCAGTTGACTTTCCTCACAAATAGGAAGTACCTTGAGCTTTGCTAACTGGGTTGAAAGCCAAGATAAACTGGTGTGACCAGAGGGATGCTGGAGGCCTTGCCTACCCCTCCACATGCCTGTCTGTAAGAGATGCCAGTTGTATTCCTCATACCCATCCTAGCTTTTAAACACCATTAAATATATCTCTCTTGTTAACTTCTCGCAAGGCCATACCTTCTACAGCTAGTAAAAAGTTTAATGCTTTGTGACAATACCAACAACCAGTCATAGAATCACAGCATGGTTTGGGTTGGAAAAGACTTTAAAGATTGTTTAGTTCCAACCCCCTGCCGTGCTCCAAGCCCTATCCAACATGACCTTGAACACTTGAACAGGGATGGGACAGCCACAGCTTGTTTAGGCAGCCTGTGCCGGTGTCTCACCACCCTCATAGTGAAGAATTTCTTCCTAATATCTAATCTAAATCTACCCTTAATCATAATGAAGTATTTCCAAGCAATTGCATGACCAGAAAAAGAAGCTACTGTCACTGCAACTGTAGTATAGAAGTTTTCCAATATTGCAGATAGTTGAAAAAAGAAGGAAATTTGAGGGAAGTGGTAGGAAACTCTAAGGACATTAGAGCCAAGAACCTGGAAATAGGGAATGCTCCTTTAGAGGAGAAGACAATACAAAATTAGACTAGTACCCAGCAAGATAACAGAAAGCTTTAACTCACATTTATGGCTATTTGTAGACTTACAGATACAGCAACAAAAATAAATGCTTACTTACCTCATTAAACTAGCTTCAGGAGGCACCCAAGAAATTCTACTCCTGCTTGGTCAGAAAAGGACACATGAAATCTCTGTCACATGTTTGCCTAACTCAAGATCAAGCTGCTAAGTTGATTAAGCAAACCCTACCTGCCCTGCTTTTGTAACAAACTAGCTGAGGGCAGCCCACACTGTAGAGCTGAAGACCATTGCCCCTTCCTGTGGAGAATCATCAGGGCTCTGACCTCACCTGAGTCACTTCATTCAGGCTGCACTTATCGTGCTCATTGCAGGTGAGAGTCTCTGAAAGGTTAAGGATTGCTTAGAGGTCAACTAAGAGAATAAGAAAACCATCACATGTATGTTCCATTCACAATAAGCATCTTCCCATACATCCCAAGGTTGCACATTTGGCTTTCTCAAGTCAGGAAGAAAAAGGAGGCTTGGCCCTGCACCACTCCCTGTTGAAAAGCTGCTCTGGCAGCCTGTCTCTGACTCACTGTTGTGACATTCAGTATTAAAGCTTAGGTAGTTTGAAGATCAGTGGAATAGAGGCATTTAAAAACCCTGTTATTTCACTTGTACATTTGATTTTTAAATAACTGTGCTAATTCAAAAAGGTTCATCATTATTTACCACATCAGCCCCCTGAATATACTGAACATTGTTCCAAGTTATTGTAACCCTCTTTTTTTAAGTGGATTTGAGCCATTACGGTCTATCACATAAATCCTTCTTAGTTTGTGGATTATTGACTTTATAGGCCCAAACAGCTCCATCTGTCCATTTAAATGGGCATGAATGCTGTGAGTATTTATTGCTTTCAATCCTATTTTTTGTAAAGTGCTTTCTCCCTCTGTCTCTGTGTATGTATGTTTGGTACTCAGGGACAATTTATTGCTGAGTTCTTGTCTAAGTTCTTTTAATTATAGGGCTTTCCAGGGCCAACTGCCCACATAGAGTACTATAAGTAAGTGTACTGCTACCTGACTTGAGAAATGAAGCTGTTGACTTCGAGCCAGGCCTTCAGAGTGATGTAAAAGTGGATAGAGTGAAGGAACATTTGAAAGTGAAAAGGGACTCCATTTTTAAATGCTGATATGAATCCAGTCTTAGTTAATGAAGATTTTATAACCATAAAGTTGCTTTCAGATACCTACAAGTGGTCCTTATGAATGAGCTAAGCTGAATGCACTAATGGAGATTTGTTGAAGTGAAAATGGGAGTAAAATAGTTTATTAGCTGTTGATATGTAATCAGAGGTCAGGGTAGAGAGTATGCAGCAAAAACCAGACATTTTTCATTAGTCAGTATTTGTCGGTCAAGTCATTTACAAAAACAGAGTTAATCATCTTGACATGTTGAGTCAATTTTTGATGGAAGCATTAAAGCATTATAAAAAGGTTCCCTGTGCAAGAAAGGCTGTTCTCTTGTAACACAGCTGTGTGTAACACAGAGTTATTACTGTTATGTGACAACTGAAAAGGCTAAAGAACAACCACAAAGACAGAAGTCTGCAAAATTTGGCTGCCACCTCAGCCTGATGGATTTCATTGCTGCAATTTTGTCCTCCTCCTATGAGTGAGCCACTCCACCTGCCACCAGTGTCCATGCAGAAGGTGTGGATATAAGTTTCCAGTATGCAGAAGGCTTTGCATTATTGGAAAAGAGAAATTTTAGCATGTCAGTACTGAATAATAAAATAATAGAATAGTTAGGGTTGGAAAGGACCTTAAGATCATCTAGTTCCAACCACCTGCCTCGGGCAGGGAAACCTTCACACTAAACCATGCCACCAAAGGCGCTGTCCAACCCGGTCTTGAACTCTGCCAGCAATGGAGCATTCACAACTTCCCTGGGCAGCCCAGCCCAGTGCCTCACCACCCTTACAGGAAAGAATATCTTCCTTGTATCCAATCTAAACTTCCCCTCTCTAAGTTTGAACCCATTAACCCTTGTCCTCTCACTACAGTCCCTAACGAAGAGCCCCTCCCGAGCATCCTTATAACCCCCCTTCAGATATTGGAAGGCTGCTATGAGGTCTCTACTCAGCCTTCTCTTTTCCAGGCTCAACAGCCACAACTTTCTCATCCTATCTTCATATGGGAGATGCTCCAGTCCCC
>JARCZZ010025564.1:6557-18713 GCA_030323915.1 Brotogeris chrysoptera
CCCTTTGTCCTATCACTACAGTCCCTAATGAAGAGTCCCTCCCCAGCATCCCTATAGGCCCCTTCAGATACTGGAAGCTGCTCTGAGGTCTCCACGCAGCCTTCTCTTCTCCAGGCTGAACAGCCCCAACTTTATCATCCTATCTTCACACGGGAGGTGCTCCATCCCCTGAACATCCTCGCGGCCCTCCTTAGGAATGAATTAATCCTTGCACTCGTGTGAAGCCGAAGATGTGCTCAGATCTTGGAATGGTGATGGAGACGGGCAGAGTTCTGCATTGTGGATTTTGCCGCTAGCAGCTCATGCATATCCATGTCCATGTTGTACAGGCCTGGAAACCCAGGCACAGGGCCTTTCATAAGTTTGTGTGTTGTGCTTACTCCACTTGTATTGTGTGGAGCTGGGTTAGGATACCTATAAGAGGTCAAACCTTTCTCAGGCCTAGAAGGTAACAGAGGAAGCACATTTCACAACACGTTGTGGTTTATGACTCTCTCTGACCTTCTTTTGCCCTGACCCTATGGTAACTGAGATTGACAGCTGGTGCCCACTGGGCATTTAGGGACATTACAAACCAGCTGCTTTTTGCATTTGAAGAACCCTCTCCCCAAGCGAAGTGGCATCACCTTCCAGTTCTACTAATGGGCTTCGACATCTTTGACCGCTTGAACCTGCACAAAGGAGGGACACAGCAATTAAAAATAAACAGCGACATTCTCAAACGCCCGGGCTTGCTCTGATTGAGGCTGAGAGCACCAGCAGTGCACGGATTCCTTTATGCTCTTGCCTATGTAAATTGCCATCTGGGGTTGATTATCCATAGAGCGAAAAGCAAAATTATATATATGTTTGGCAAAAAGCTTTGACAGAGCAAACAGTTCACTATCCAATTGAGTTAGTGCTATTTGCTCACCAGCACTCAAAATCCACCCTGAAGAGCATGAACCCAGGATTTCTGCAGCAAAAATGTCATGCTGGCAGAATTCTGAATGTCCTATGAGATTATTTCAGTGGTCCTTCAATCTCTACAGTCTTCAGTTTAGAAAGTGTAACAACTGCCGACATTTCTGTTTCTGCTTCATAGAAGTTCCTGGAGTTTGAATAATCAGTGTTCTTTTCAATATAGATTTATTTTATTTTACGGATAGGTTTGGGGGTAATCATGTCAAAATATTTAAGTATGTTTAGGGAATTTAAGTGGGTATGTTTGTCAAATTCTAGTGCTGCTTTGTCTCTTTACAGTGTGCTTTAATTGAGACAGAAAGCGTTGTTTTCAGTGGGGAAAAAGTGTCTTTCTCTACCCTATTCAGGTGCAAAAGAAATCATAGCTTAAGAACATCAGCTACTTAGAAGGCAAGGAACCAGGTAAGAACCAGGAGTTTAGTTCTGAACGTCGACTGTCTCAGTCCTTGTGTGATGAGTAGAGCAAAATGTTTTGTGGTCTATGGTCTTCCTTCTGCCCGGTGTGAGTGATTCTGGTGTTTGCAGTTTGCAAGCACACTAGAAATGCTTGAGGATTGGGTAAACCAGGTGGTGATGCATTAATATTCCTTTAGAGATGTTTTAGGGCACAGAAAATGTGCCAGGTTGGTTAATAGGAATCATTCTCTGCCTCTAAAGAGTTGTGAAGGGTCATAGAAGAGGTCAAGTCTGAATGGAGTGAGGAGGCAGAGACAGATGTACACAGTTAATGGATATAAATCTGGTCACCTGGGAAGTGTTGACTCAGCATTGCATTACCTGTGGTTGAATGCTGCAGGTATGTGACAGCGAAGTGCACCGTCCACTATTGGCTCTTTGTGGACTTACTCTAAGAAGTAGAAACTTTCTTCTTGCTTTATTTTCTACTTCCTATGTATTCAACCCAAAGGAGGAGACGAGTATTCATATTCTATCCATACTTCACCATCCCTGAGGTTTGCAGTAGGCAACTGCCATTATTATTAATGTTGAGTGTTTAAATCTCAGAAGTTGCAAGTGTGTTTATGAAATGCTGCTCTCGTGCTTGGAGAGTCATTATCCAGATATCCAGTAGCTGATACGCTTTCAAGAGGTCATCTGAGGCATCAAGTATATAAAATGAGGGATACCTGCCCCTGTTTATCCAGCCAAACCTCCTAGTTAAATGAGTGTCAGTTTAAGCCAGTAGTGAATTCTGTCTTGGCAAGGGCCTATTTGCTGTCAACTTCTGTTGCCTTTATGAACGTTTATAGGAGCCTCATTTTGTAAGCGTGAGAAGCTTTATGACTTCATATACTTCCATGATACGAGAAGAGATTTCTGTTTTGAAAGCTTCTTTGTTGGCTAGATAACCTCGGCCTGGGTTTTGGCAAACATTCTGTGCTTTCTATGGCTCATCCAACAAAAAAATCCTCCAGTGTCTGATAAATAACCCAAACAGTATTTGCAAGACTATTTCCTTAAACCAGTGCAGCTATTAAAGTTGTGACAGAGAGATCTTGTTTTGCCTGTGTGAGTCCTTCAGCCTCTCTGATATCCCAAGACCCTTGATGAGTGAGCTTTAGTGTATATACATGTAGTAAGAACTAATTTCAGCGTATTTAAGGACTTGGCAATCAGTTGCATGGTTAAGTCTTGTCAGAGAACGTTTAAATCTCAGAAAACAAAATTGGATCAAATGCTGCTACATTGGATCACAAAGGCACTTAGAATCATAGAATAGTTAGGGTTGGAAAGGACCTTAAGGTCATCCAGTTCCAACCCACCCACCATGGGCAGGGACACTTCTATGTGGACTTCCATGGTGAAATCTTAACTCAGTTCTTACCGCTATGGTTTTGTGTTCTTTGGATCTCGTAGTACCCCCCTTCCAGATTCCAGGGTGTAATTCCAGGTTCTTGATTGGTTTTTTCCCCTTTTTTTTGGCCTGTTAAATTGCCGTTTTTCCCATGCTGCTTGGGTTTTTCTTGCCCAGTGCTGATACAAAAGGTTTTCTACATGCTGGGGTTCATCTGCTGGCTCACAATGCGTAAGGCTTTTCTGTTCATTGAAGTGTGGTGAGAAAGGGCACTTTGGGAGGTAGGGTTGGAGGGAGAATCAATGAGCTGCAATGGATAAAACTCTGAAAAGGCGCTTCATAATATGTATTAAGATGCAATAAAATACAAGAGTCTTAGATCCTAAATCAATAAACGAAACATATACGCATCATGTTGTATATGCGGTTTAATTCAGTGCAAGTATTAACTGTTTCTCTAATTCTTTGCCACTTCTAAAGCAGGGCTTATGTGTGGTAGAGATTTTCTCCTTTCCTAGAAACCATCAGTAGGAATCCTAGGAGTTCTGCATCTGCTGTGGCACTTAAAAGCAGAACACGCAGAATTTGGCTGACACAGGCAAGTACTCTGCTTCCAACATCCAGGATGTTATCAGTTGTTTTGGAAGAACTAAGCTCCTCAGCACAGTTCTTTGTGGTTAAGTAAAGGATTAAAGACCTGATCCAGTGCCCTTGGAATGAAATTTAGATCTGGCAGTAAAACCAGCTCAAATCTTTTTTGGCTTGGTCTCTTGAGGGAATGAGAGCAGCAGATGCTGAGCTCTTTCTAAAGATCAGTTCCCTCATTTTCAGTGTATGGGGTTGTAGCTTTTTACCGTGTGGGTTGGGGTTTGTTTTGGGTTGTTTCTTTATTCCTGTTTTAGTTCACATCTTATAAAGAAACCCCAGACAAGCCAACACTGTGCCCTCAAAAATGAAACCCGAAAGAACAGGATCCATTTGTATTTTGTATTGAAGAAAAATCTGGTGACCTTTAGACTTTAAAAAGGCTCAGGAAGGAAAACTCTCAGGAAGAGATTAGGACGTTGCTGTCCTTTCGCTACCTGTTACTGAAGTACAGTGGTTTAGGTCCTATCACTTGCTATTTTTTATTAAGGATCGTGTAAAAGAAGGGAGCCAAGATAAAGGACTTGGGATGGTAAGGTTTGTTTTATTCAGGACTAGGCATAATACATAATAGAAAGGGAGCTGGAGATATATGTATGGGGGGTTTAAATGTTTTCTACTTGGTCAGAGTAGGAGGGAAGGAGGCCAGGGGAGCGCAGCCAACCTGAGCAGTGCTAATCCAAACCATACACTGTATTTTTGGAGCTTGTGTGTCTAATGTGATCTCTGTAGGCAGAAAAGTGGCCTAGGCAGTACTGGCCACTTAACTCTTCAAATACTAAAATGCATCTGCAGCTTTTCTTGGAGCTCTGGATGTACCCTCTGCTCTGTATGAGCTAGAGACATTGGGGTGCAGGTTGCCTTCTAATGGATGAGAGGAGTTACCCAAAGTGTACTAGTTTCTTTATCCAGTGGATCTGAAAAGGAGCAGATCTGTGTGTCATTTCTGCATTGCTTCTGTGCCCTTAACCCATCTTTACATGACTGTTTGGGACCCAGGCTCTGCATGGAAGTGCAGTGTTGCTGGATGTTCTCCACGGCAGACCCAAAGGTCTGTGGTATTCCTTTGATGCCAGTTGCACACTCAAGGCTCTCTGCAGTGCTTCCTGGCCATGGTTGATGCTCGAGGTACTGTGAAGAGTGAATGTTGTGCTATGGCCGTGCAGATGATTTTGTCTTCGTTATTAGGAAGCACAGAGATACCTCGGGATGGAATTTTTGACCTTCTTGCCATAGGCTGAAGCTGGAGTGGGTCTGATGAGACAAAGGACAAGGCCTGATAAACCATTCTGTGACTTTTGTGTTTGTGTACCCTGGGGTCAAAGATTAGTTTGAAATGAAGTTAATGGACACTGCTGTAGCAACCGCCAACTTTCATCCAAATGCTTTTTTGTTTAATCTTTATGATAACTTTTCAAAGGGAAGGATGGCTGGTTTGTGTTTGCAGAACTTGTTTGCTTTAGCATCGCTGCTGCTGCCAGCTCATTAACTTCGCTTTTATTTCTTCTAATTTATCGGGTAGAATTGTTCTCAATCCAGTTCAATTGAAAACAGCCCCACATGCACGTACATATACCATCTGAGCAGGAATCTTGGTGGAACGCTTGAATAGCAATGGGGAAGGTAGCCTCCTGTATGGTAAACACAGCTTTGACACTGCATTCCTGCTGGGAATGTAACTTCAGAATGAGCAGGCTTAGTTGGGGCAGTGAGTAACTATCGTGTTTTAAATATTGACGTTCGAGTGCTGGAGGCGTTGGCAAAATGTCAGTAACCAGAATGAAGGAAGGGAATGTCACTTTTTGTTCTTCCTTGCTCATCCATAGTGCAATTCCTCACTTGATCAGGTCCCTAGACAGTACAATTCCTCACTTGATCAGGCTTCTAAGCAGCAGAGCAATTCAAGGGCTGCATTAACTCAGCTATGGTCCATATATTATAAAGTTCTGCTCAGATCTGGGCACTGGGAAAAAAAGGATCTGAATATGGACAGTATTATTCAACCAAGGCTGTTGAAATGTCTAAAATTGACCAAAAGACAGATGAAAATGGAATGGGAATGCAGAGTTAGTCTGGATTAGAAAAGTGATACGTAATTATCTCATTATATACTCTATAGAGTATCTATAATATTCTTTGCTACTGCTATGCAAATGATAGGAGGATTGACTTTGCTTTTTGAAAGTGTGTCAAGTGTTTGTGTAGCTCCGTCCCCTGACTGTTGTCCCACGCCTGTGACAATCACATATATTGTTGAAGCTAAACGTAAGCTACATCTCCTCACTAGAGGATTCCCATTACTCTGTATTGTAATAGCTGGTGTGGTTTGAAATGAAAGAAAAAGTAATACTAGAGAGCCAATATTTACAGTATCAGCTGGAATAATATCATTATGGGAGCTGCCCAGACAGTGATGTGATGAACATGATACGAATGCCGAGGTACAGATTTTCATTTGCAACTATCTGAAATGAAAACTACGAACTCCCAGGGTCTTCATGCTTGTAAAGATGAGCTTGAAAGCGTGTGCCATAGAATGCAGTTGGTTTCTCTTTTTCCTCTAATGAATAAATAATCAAGAGTAAACATTTCACACTTTAGAAATCAGGCGGAAAGGTCAAATAGCCTTTTTGGAGGGTTGCTGTAGCTAATACATCTTTAAATGCTTAAATAGTAGACTTAAAATCTACCAGGCCTTTCTGGAAATTAATTTAGTAATTGACCTGTCTTTGGTCTAGGCAACTTGCTTTTTAAGTTCTACTCTGTATAGAAAGCACATAATAGGTTCTGCAAAAGAAGGGCAGAGATGCATTGCTCCTTGTTTGATCCAGATGGCAGAAATCAGCCACGAGAGCAGATGAATCCATTGGGAGCAATGATGCTGTCATATGTAGGCATCATTTTATTTGTTCAGCAGAAGAGATGGAGGTGTTGAAAATGGTTCTGCAGTTTGTCACCTAAGCTCTGCGTGAGGTTTCGGAACCTCTTGAAGTCTTTCTGCTCTTTCTCAGTTTTCACCTAACCGCTTTTCCTTTGTTTCAGGTGTGATGATGTTGTTGCTTTAAATATAATCTTTATATAATGAATTTCAATAGACTCTCATGCTAACTGTCCGTAGAAGAGGATGTCTCATCTGCAGCACCTAGTACATAGGACTGCAATAAGTTAAATGGTGGTTTAGAAAAGAAATTGCTATTCTTAACCAGTTCGGTTTGAATGATGGGTGTTACTGATGTGGTATTTTCTTGGCCTTCCTGAAGACATTGATCCTGCTTGTGGAGATTAGTTGGCAATAATTCGAAGTGTTCAGGGAGTGAGGAATATGCAGGTATACCACAAACACGCGAAAAGCCAAAGCCACAGAACCGGGGGTTGTAAGGGGAAACCTGAAAATGCATATTTTTAGTAAAGGATTGAAATAAATGCTGGGTAAGACCAAGAGAAATGCCCAGTTTGGCTTTGAGTCAACACAAAACACCAGTTCGTTCTAAATGCAAAGGAGTATTCAAATCTTTGTGAAAACAAAACCCCAAATCCACCCTGGGCTATTTCGTATCGGGCTTTAGAAGAGAATTGGAGTCGGGTGTTGATTGAATAAGAACGATGTTTTCTATGACATGTTTCTATTTGAAATGCTTCTTTCCTGTTGTTGCTGTTTCTCAGGCATGCAGTTCCCTAAATAGTGGGGAAATGGTGGAAACCTCAGAGTTGGTAGAAATCCTCCTGATGGCTCTGCTTTTCCTGCTTGCAGCGAGTGCTGATGCGGTTGTCAGGAGTCCCAAGATACACAAAGTTCAGGGGTTTTTAAGTCTTTCCTTGTGTCTCTGCTTTGGTTTTGTCTTCCCTTTTATTCGCCACCCGCTGCCCATCCTGTCTGTTCAGGCTGTTGAACTGCCATTTCTAAATCCACTTCCTTGGGGTTTGATGTGTGCATGTTGGTGGTTGTGTTTTCTGTGATCACAGCTCGATGCCCACCTCTAGAGAAGCCGTTTTAAGAATCTACGGAGGGGAGGGAGTGTGGAAAAGTGCTTGCAAAGTTCAGGTTTGCCGTGGAGATGAGGTAATAGAGGAAATCAGAGGAACAAGAAGGTGTTTAGGTAATACAGCTGTGGCTTCAGTAGGTTCTGCCCCTTTAAAGCAGTTATATGCTGAACTGATTTGGTGGATTTCCAGAAACACGGTTATGTTGTCCTTTGTTCTTTCTTTTTAAAGGGATTTTGGGGCAGGAAGCTAAGTGTGTTTTAAAACTGATGCTAATTTTCTCTTCAAAATAACAATGACAATGTGAAGGTGAGAGTTCTGTCACCTTTTTGTTTAATTTGGGTGCTTTGAGGACCGCTTTTACCCAAGCTTCCTGTTTTCATTTTCATTAGAAAAGCAAAAGCGTGATAAATTTGGGTTTGGTTCTTTTGCTGGTTGAGTTGTTTGGTTTTTTTCCCCAAATAAGGGTTATTCTAATTGTTGTTTATGGGGGTTGCACAAAGTTAATACTAGCAAGATGTTTTAAGTATTCATATATGGGGAGAGATGGGCAAAGAAGCTTTCACATCAGACTTGCCTGGGGTGGGGGAGAAAGAGCAGCTAACGTTTAGGCATAGCTTTGTGGTTATGGTGTGAGTCACAAAGACTTAGGCCATCTGACATGTACATTACAAACAGTTGTGAAAACATACCATCAGATAGCCACAATGTGTAGTGGGCTGAGTTAATGTTATTTTGAATCCCTAATGTTGAAGCTTTTTGGCACAGTGAGTGTAACACATGGGACGCTGTATCCCTGCTCTGTTTTGTGTGACACTGTTGTCCCGGATGGACAAAGGTCTCTTCTGACCGGCTCAGAAGTGGAGTTTTAATCCTGCCTTGCATTTGTTCAGTGTCATCTTCCTGCCCTGGCACTAACCAGGGCATTCTACTGAGTCAGGATTTAGATTGTCTGTGACAGAATGCATTGATGTGATTAAACCTGTTATAATTACGCACGGTGCTTCATAATACGCACGCTGGGGGTTTGCAATCGCCAGTATATGGAACATGGAATTTGCAGGTTAGGTTTATGTTTAACTGTGTTCGTGTTTTCAGGGTTTCCTTAATGTCTCTATTTCAATCTCTAATTGTGTGGTGATAATTTTCCCCAAGGTGAGCCTTTCATAAGTGTTGTTTTGAATCTCTTGGACCTGTATCTGAGCATGACCATGTAGAAATGAGTCTTTTATCTTCCTGATGCTTCAGATGCTGTTAAAAGTTCTTGGGAGTCTTGTTCGGAACTTGAATTCGTGTGGTTTGCTTTCAGTTTTTGAAAGTAACGGCTTTTGTAATGGATGCTTTAGCTTCAGTCTCGGCTCTGAAGGAAGCATTACAATCATTGAGTGACTTTAAAAGATGCTTTTTGGAATCTATATGTTTAAGAGGGTTTTTTGTATTTTCATTTCAGAGGGGTTTTTGGTGGTTTGTTTTTTTGTGGTGGTGGTCTTGTACAAAGCTATGACGATGAGCTTTTTTCCCCCGCCTTTGTAATAAATAACTTTAGAGCCTGCTTCAGATTCTGTTTCATCTTAGCTTTTACATGGTTAAGATTTCTGTGTTTAAGCTCCCTTGCAAAAATAACTTATTCCATCCGTTGCTCTTTACCTGTTTGTAAGCCCAATAGTAAGACTTGGGGCAGCTGATGCACAAGCTATGAATGGCATGTTAAAATAATACTCTTCCCCATATGTAGCACTTGTAACCAGTGGGATTTGCTTTGGGAGGCTATGTCTGATGCACAGAAAATAAGAGGAAAGCACTTTTGGCGTATGCAGAGATGGCACAGGAAAGCTGAATGCGTTGGGGTTTTTTCTAAGGCAGGTACTGCAAGTTAGTCATAAAGAAAACCAGATTGTCAGATGTGTTGATCGTCCCAGTTACCGCTCAAACGATTTGCAGCCACAAGAGCTCCGTATTCATCTGTGCTTTTATTTAATGATGGATTTAGTTGCTCGGTCCTTCGATGGCCATTTTTCACTTTTGCTGTCTCAGACTTTCCCCTGCTATATTTGAAGAGCCTTTTAGCTGCGTTTCTCATGTGCAATTTTTCGTGTGGAATTTCGCTCCAGTTTGTAGTGCTCTGATGATGATCAGAATTCTGCAATAATGACAACTGAATCAGGGCTGGAACAGGCAAATATTTGGGCTTTTGAACTCCCAGAGGAATACTTTTAACCCCGTTTTTGTTCATAAATACAACGAGCTTTAGTTTCTGTGAAGCAGACGGCGCGGTGAGAATGGGAGAAGCTCAAACCAGCCCAGGCAGGTGTTAAGCGAATGTCTCCAGCCAGCTCTCACAAGGTTGGGTTATCGATCTTCAGTTCTGTTTATTAGCCTGCTCAGAATCTCTCTTCTCAGATTTGGGCTTTAATGAGCGGGTGATTCTGCAATGCAAACATCCAGATGGAACCTGTTGCTTAAATCTGATTCTAGCAAGCCCCAGGAGTACTCTTCTATGCCTTACACGTCCCAGGCTTGCTCAGGTACCTTCTCTGTGGAGCTGGTGTGTTTGGTGCTTCAAGATAACTGACAGAATTACTGCACTATGAGCTCGGGGCATTTATTTATACCTTTGGAATGACGCTTGCAGAAACGTAGAGCACTTGAGTGGTCCAAAAGCAGGAACGTTTCCAGCCTCATCAATTATTTTTAATATTAAAAGTCAGCAGATGGAGCCAAAGGCTTGTGGAAGAATTACTTGTGCTGAATGTATACGAAACCACAAAGCCCACTAAGCTGAGCTAATAATGGTTCTTCTGAAATTCATAACAGCAAAGCTATTTACTTGCATCCCTCATTTATCCCCTGGTCTCTGTGCAGAGCGAGAGCTCACTCCTTCCTGTGCTGGGAAGTCTCACAAGGCAAAAAGAGTGAAGTTTGAGTGGGAACCTGATTTTTCTCTACAGATTTCCACCCGTAGCAGGTTTCCCGCAGCATTGTTCTGCACTTTATCAGAAAAAAATGGTGTTCTCCTTTGTCAATATTTTCACCTCTCCTATGAGCACAGTAATTGGAATCCACTGTCGAGGGTTAGGTTGGAATTCGTTACAACCTCCTCTTCGTTACTGTGGTGGTGGTGAGGCACTGGGGTTTCATGTTTTCCTTCTGCAGCAATGAAATAAGACTTTGCCTTGGATAACATGT
This sequence comes from Brotogeris chrysoptera, assembly GCA_030323915.1. Classification (NCBI taxonomy): domain Eukaryota; kingdom Metazoa; phylum Chordata; class Aves; order Psittaciformes; family Psittacidae; genus Brotogeris; species Brotogeris chrysoptera. The sequence goes on from JARCZZ010025564.1 coordinate 17,128, forward strand.
CAGACTTGATATTCTTATAGGCTAACCGTCTGCTTTTGTTAAATATTACCGTGCTTTTGGGCTTTTAAATAACATCTTCAGAAAAGCCAAGGGGTGGGATGTTTTCCAAGCAGTGGGCAATTTATCCCACTTTAATAAAATAAAAAAACCCCAAGGGCAATAAGTGGTACCTTCCTTTTGCAGGAAAATGGATAATAAAGTGTCATAGTTGCATCCCCTATGGATATCGTATTTTGCAAGACTTGGTGATGATGTTTGGATGGAGAATATTCCAGTGGTGCAGTCTTGCACATTTTTGTGTCTTTACTAAAAGGCATGTTAAGTGACTAATTTAGTGTTTAAAACTTTATCCTCTAAATGTAATCTTCTGAAGGATCATTACACGTAAGTATGGAATAAGTGGTGTATAAATGTACGCTGAAGTACTGTACGTATTCTTCCACCCCCCCCTTAATTTTGTGGTACTAATTCTTGAAGCCGTGTCTCTCGAGTTCAGAACGAGCATCTCCTCATAGGGACTTTGGAAACTTGGCTTACTGGCCAAGTTAAAAACCTTTCTTATTTTTCTGTTTAGCTTCAGCCTTATCTGTGTTTAAATTCTCTTTCTTCCACTCCTCCTATTGAAAGCCAGTTGTACCAGCTTACTGACTTGATTTCCTCTAGTCACCATTGGTGGTAGCAGCGGAGTTCAAGTTCCAACACTGGCATTTTTCTTTTGAATGATCTGATCAGTTCTTTACTAATTCAGTGTTTTCATTGTAAGTAAAGGTAACCGGACAGTTCCAATAAACTTGCGTTTATTTTTCAAGCTGTTTAACTGTGCCAAAAACCTCATAAAAACCAGGGCTGGAGAGTGCATCCCCAATTCTGTCTTAGACCAGCCTCCTAACATTGCAGATAAGCAAACCTTGCAGTCTCACTGTTGTGAGTTATCTTCTATATTTACCGTATATTTACTGGACATTTCTGAATCACTTTAAATTGAGAGTGTGCATGCTACATCTCTAATGTATCAAGAGAGAAAGTCACGATGCCATTCTGTGCTGTTGAGGAAGTACACAGTCCCTCAGTATCTGTGGGGAATGGGAGCTCTGAGAGTGAGTGGCTACGGTGAAAATCTGTAGATGAGGAAACCTGGTCGTGAAGAAATCCTCATGAAAACTGATGGAACTTTTAAAGCTACATTGGTTAAAAAAAGATAATCCCTAACAATGTGGTGAATGAGGAGAACCGTTTGCATGCTGGGTAGGTTAGAATGAGCTTCCTTGGGCTGGATCCAGTCATCTCAGAGAAGCTGTGGCCCGCACACTTTGGATGACAACTTGAATTTTAACTTGAATTTAGAAAGAAAAGGTCCTAGCTTTCAAGACTGTGAGGGAGTGACAGCTGCTGCTTCCCAGCCTTGACTGCAGACAGAGGAGACACGTGAACTCTTCAGTCTTGGAATGTTAATTTTAAAGCCTGAATGTGGTGCTTTGAAATGTCGTTGGCCATCTCAGTGAAGGTTGTCTCAGCAGATGTGACTGGGCACGCAGCAGCCGTGAGACCTGAAGGATAGGAAGGGGAAGAGGCTGCAAGGAAAGAAG
>JARCZZ010025570.1:0-29043 GCA_030323915.1 Brotogeris chrysoptera
CGCCGGCTGGGTCCCCGCCCCGCGCGGCGCGCGCCCACCCCCGTGCGGCGCCGCTGCAGCCCCCGCGCGCATATAGGCTCCTCCGCCGCACTGCCCGCGCTGCCGCCGCTGCCGCCTCCTCCAGGCATGGCACAGGGCTGTACCTCACTATGGCAGCAGCGCGGCACAGCACTCTGGACTTCCTGCTCGGCTCTACAGGTAACCGCCGAGGCCGGGGAGCGGAGAGAGCAGGGACTGGAGGGACATGTCTATTTTACACCCATCCCCCCCCCCCCGATCTCTCGGCGGTGTGTCCCACCTTCCCCTCTCCGCCGCCGAGGAAGCGGCGCGGCTGCCTGCCCGCCCGCCAGGCCCTGCGCTGGCGCCCCCTCCCCTGGGCCTCCCTCGGGCGACGCTGCCCAGCTGTGTGCTTCGCGTGTCCCCTCAGTGCCTTCTTCCGCCGGCGGGCAGGTGCCCCTCGTGCTCCCAGAGGCCGCCATGCCGCCGCGCTCGCCCTGGGCAAGCGTGCGGCCCACTGCGGCCTCCTGCCCTGTGTCCGCCGTGCCGCAGGCCGGCCTGGGGTCAGGCGGACGTGCAGGTGTCCCCGCCCCGGCTGAAGGCAGCGGCGGAGCCCGGCCGGTCGTCAGGGCGGGCTTTTCCTGGCGGCGGCAGGGTGAGCGGGCTGATGGAGGTGCCGCGTTGTGGGCCCGCTGGGGGGGAGGGCCTGGCCATTTCCGAGTGGCCGGGCCGGGGGTCCCCGCGAAGGCAGCCCGCCTTAGCTCGGCCCTCCGGGTAGTGCAGCCCTGGCAGCGCCCTTCAGGACGGAGCGTTGAAACGGGCTGGTGCCTCCCGCAGAGGGAGGTGCGGGTGCAGCGCCAGAGTGTCTGTCACTTGGGTGTTTCTCTAACCTCGTCGCAGAAGCGTGAAGGAAGTGATCAGCGGTGAGATTCAGCTTTGGATGAGCTATCGGCTGTTTCAGAGCTTTACTCCGTAGTTATCTGTAGGGGGCATGTTCGAGCCAGAAACGGAGGGAACAACGTTTCTCGACGGCCCAGATGGGTGAAAAGGTTCAGGGAGGCGTGGGGTGAGGGGGAGTCGCAATGGGAGCCAAAGCGGTAGGTATGTGCCGAGCAAGGCCGCCAGCCGAGGCTGGCCTTCGCTGGGGCAGGTCCTTCCCGGAGCCTGAGTGCGGCCGGGGGTCTGACCTTATGCATTGTCCCCCTTTCTCTTTATATCCCTTTTTGAAGAGAAGGTGGTGTGGAGGTGGTTCATCCCATCTACGGATAAAATCTGTCGATGGCTTGTTTTAAAAGAGGTTTCTGACCCCCGGGACTTTGCTGAGTGCTGTGCCTTTCGTGGCCTTGCTGCGTTTGCTTTTAGGAGAGCTAGGAGCAAGAGAGGGGAAAGGTATTAGTGGAATTGTTACCAAGCAGCATGCTTTAGGACATTCTACTGTGTTTCATGATGAAAGACTTCCAGTTTCCATTTTTACAGTGAGATTTTATTTTTTTTTAATAGCCACTGAAATGGTGACATGATAACGAACAAGATAGTCCTTCCTTTTTCCTTGCACCTTAACCGTGACTCATGTAGCATGAACAGAATTGGAAAGGTAAACCAGTCTAGAAGCAATTTTCATGGATGCCATCCATCCCCTTCTTTGCCCATTTAGTTCTCCGAATTATCATGTGTTCAAGGATTACATCAGTAACTGGCTTCTGCAGAAGAGTCAGGATTGCCAGAGAAAAGACTAGGTGTACTGAAAATAAGCTGCAGTTGTGTTAGCTGCTGTATGATACGAACCCTATGTCATTAATTAAATAGGGGCTGTGGCAATGATTGTAAGTATTGTGCTTATTAGGTTTTCTGTTCCATTTCCCTTTACTTCTAAAATGTTTTGAAATGTTTAGATCTTTCTCCAGTCAAGGTGCATGTGCTAAATGGGGTGGGGAGATGGACCAACTGTAGAAGTCTTGCTGTGTAAGCCTTTTACCCTTAAGTTTGTTTTAGCATATTAGACATCTTTAGTGAGATGTGAATACGTTTCTTCCACCCATGGCAGCTCTGAAGCTGGCTTCTACTTTCCATGTGGCATTTTGTCTTTTATGTAGTGCTTATTACCCAAAGAACATAAGGAATTGTCTATAGAGGGAAAACTTGGTGAATGTACGTTTGTAGTTTGTGTAGAGGAGTTTGAAGTTTAATACTGAATTGCAGGTCATCAACTAGTTGAGGTTTTTACTGTAAGTTACATGGACAACAAAATTTCTGAGTGTTCTGTAATGCCATGAAATGGTACTGAGTAAAGCGAGATGTGGTTTTGGACCCCCTGGTTCCTGAGGATAACATGTTATCTCTATGTCTCAGCTGAAGCTGTTTGCATCTTTGTATTCTGGAGAATGCGGAATTTGTTAACTTCTTGGTAAATGCGCATTCCCTATTTCTTAAGGCATTACCTGTGTCCTCAATTTTTGAAAAATATGTGGGTTTGGTAGGTATTAATGTAGTTGTTAAACTTGCCAGCTTGTAGGAAGGTAAGACTTTAGTCTATGAAAGCAAGTTTGTTCAGTAGCTTGTGTTTCACTGCAGTGCATCTTGCAAAAACTGTATATGATTATGATGTCTTTTTGTTTAAGAATCTGCTTATATGAAAGTTGTTACAAATGATTGATGAAATAATTTGAATATAGTTCTCAGCATTTGTGTTTAACACTGTAGCTATTCAGTAGTCTCCTAATCTTGAAGAGAAGAAAGACTTCACTGTTACTGTCCAGCATCAAGATTGAACATGACCATAAAGGATGGAATAGTGTTCCTGAGATGTTAATGTTTTTTTGGGATCTGTTTGTTTCTTTATGTGCTCTGTTGTGTGGAGCTTGTCTTTATTCTCAGTCTTTTGATTTCCTCAGAGTAAAGGAGGGAGGCTGCCTTTGAATGTCAGTGAGAAGACCCGATGGGACACAAATCTGAGTTAGGAAGATGGGGTTTTGTCACATGTCACTTGTGCAGCATTAGCTAGCAACTGCTTGTGTTGCAGAATGGTGTAAATTCTGATAGGTCATTCCTGCTGGCTGACTTACTTGGTGTATGCTATGTACCTTCAATAGCAGCACAGTTTGTAGTACAGCCGCACAGACTGTTGTGCTGACAGCATTTGGGGGCTTGGGCTCAAATGAGTGAGATGGTGGAGCAGAGAGTATTGGCTACCTGAGCTGAAACAGTTACTGAAGTTCTTACTGGACTCTTGTGTGAGTTAGCACGCAGTGAGAATGCTAGGGCTGTAGGGCAGGTAAGGCAGTGTTTGGGCTTTTGAGAAAAAGAAGTGGACGTGTGTGTGCACATGCCTGTTTCTTCAAATGAATGCTTTTATAGACATATGAAACATAGCAGGTGGAAGAGGGAATACCTTTTGTGATCTGAACCTCTAGGCCCTCTGTTAGTGGCTTTGTTCCTGTCTGCAGGATCCACTGCTCAATTCTGACGCCACATGTAGGTGAGATCTTGATGAGAAAATCAAGCCTGTCATCAGTAGGAATACATGTAAATAAAAAATGGCTACAGTACTTGGGACTAAATGTTGCTGGATGTAGATCATAAAGTAAGTTGGTTTTTTGTTGTTTTTTTTTTTTTACTAATAAAATGTGTGAAAGAAAAATCTAGCTGAAATCGTGTACTGGTTTTGACTTGAAAAACTATAGTTTGATTAGTGTTTTGCTGTGTAACTACCCTTATTGGAAACAAACTTGATTTACAAAATTTTTTTTTTTGAGTCTTTTTCAAGTAGTAACTGCTTTACAAGTTAATTAAAAATACATAATATGTCTTGGCTGAAGCATTCATTAAAGTGTAAGAAACTGCCATTAACTCTACTGGCAATCCTGTATCTTCCATTTTTGGTCTAGCTTCAAGCAGACTAAGTGCTGTAAGGTAAAGCAGTCAGGGGTGCAAAGATGTAAATTACCCATGTTGTGTTATCAAAATATTGATTATAAGGTGTTCTAGGTTGTTCTACTAAATGTTCTTTCCATATTGACATTTTTATGATAGGCTATCAAATTCTTAAACATTTGAATTGTATGCAGTTAAGCTAATATTTTCATTCTTGTCTTTTGGTTTGATTGGACATCTTTATGCTCTTCATAGAATGGGACTGTAATTTTACATGCTTGTTCTTGGCTGTGCTGATCTAAACTTTGCAGGGGGAAAGAGTTGACAAGGCTTTTTGTTCTACATCCCTTTGGAGCTGTGCAGTTAAGTTGCCTTACTTTAAGGGCTAGTTAAAAAAAAAAAGCCTTTCTAAGGAGACAGCCTCCCAGAAACAGGAGTATTTAGGAAAACTAAATGATGAGGGTGGGGTGCTGTATTGGCTCTTCCTCTACCATCTCTGAAGCCTCTACCTGAATTTCTACCTGTGAGCACTCTGCATGAGTTCAGCTGCTTGTGTGTGGTGAGCTGTATCCTGCTGAAGACAATCTGTAATTGGTTCTGGTTTGGTTTCATAAACAGATAATCAGCAGTTCTAGCTGTTGAGTCATGGTTCATCCTGCATGTGTGGACCAGAGAAAGCAGGAAGAGGTGACTGGCATTGGAAGCTTGGTGTTTCTTCAGAGTTTTTCTATGAGTAAGTCAGTCTTGTGTATGAAGGAGAAAAGTTTAAACCAGTTCTAAGTACTTGACAGTTTTGAAGATTATAAATGAAAAACTCATCAGAAAAACTTTGAGTGCTTGGCTGTTGCCTAATGTATTAGAGATGCTGGGGCTTTGTTTTTAAGAGGCAAATTCTATTTCTGTGACTGGAGCTGGCTGCAGTTAGTAAAAACACATTAAGTATATTTGAATGTTTTGTGGGTGGAATGGCATCTGGGCCTTGTAGCTCAATTTGACTGGTTCTGTCAAGTATTGGATTGTCTGAAGTGCTGAAACATTTGATTACACTGATAACGTGTTTGATGTGCTTATCTCTTCTTTACTATATTGATTTATGGTATGTTACTGAAATTTGCTGACTGACTATGGTCTCTATGTGAAGACCACATAAAGATTAAACAAGACTCAAGTAAATGTCTCTGGTATTACTCAAGTAAAGCCTGCAACTCTTATCAACCTCGGCTAAAGGTGAGTTTGCAGTTCAGGAGAGTGGGTCTGTTTTAATTGTGCTCTTAGCAGCCTCTGTGAGTGTGGGCTCAGCCTATGCTATTGGCTGGGTTGTTTTGAGCTGAGCCCTGCAGGTCTCCACAATCTAGTTCTAACAGGCCTGGACCAGGAGCTAGCCTGCTGTGTGTCAGGGCACAAATGGGGCTTGTCAGGAGGAGTTAATACAGGAATTGATAGCTTTCCATTTTTAGCAGTAGGGGCTGCTGTGAACTCATTCCCTGCTTTGGTTGGTTTCCTGTTTTGAAGATTAAAATGCTTTATGAATTGAACTCTGAAAATATAATTATCTGGCTCTCCAGTGTGACGTCAGGTACTCTGTGACTGCTTGCTCAGACTTGAAGGAGTTGTCACCTGCAAAGGGGAAGGTTAAGAATATGGGAGATGTTTTGTAAGAGAGTCTAGTTTGAGGCTGTGGAACAAATTCGTGCAAGAAATAAACACTGGTTTTGACACATCAGTATTTCCAAATTTGGGTGCACATCTCTGTGTCATTGCAATAGCAGAGTCCTTGGAAGGAGAGAAGTACATATAACAAGTAGTAATCACTGCTGCTTAATAAACTTGTAGAAGATAGTCAGGTACTAGGTGATGAAAGTGCATAGGAAGCTGGTGGTATTTGGGCATGCTGTAATTCTGTTACCAAGTATATTTTCTCTTTTACTGTGGTTTTTTTTTTTGGTTTTTTTTTGTTTATTTTTGTGGTTTTTTTTGTTTGTTTGCTTGTTTTTGTTTTTTGTGTGTGTGGTTATTTTGTTGTTTTTTTTTTTTTTTCTGGGAGAGCTACAGATATTTTAAAAGGTGATAATGTTTAAAATTTGAACAGTCTTTATATGCCATTTGGTGGACTTCAATATATGCATTATTGGGAGAGACAAATGAAGTTAGTGGAGCTAAGGCATTGAAAACACATTTGTTATTAAGGCTCAAGCTGCATGTCATGTGAAATACTTTTTCTGAGTGCATAAATACTCTCTAAAAGTGGTATGCTTAACTTGCATATGAAAACGTTGGTTTGCAAATGCCTTTGGCTTGCCTGATTGCCTGCTGCTTAGCTCTGATAATCTGTGGGTATGAAGTGGTGAAGTCTGAATCTTTCCATAGCAAAACTGAACTTCACCAAGCAGCAAGTCAGGAAGAGTCTACTGTGAGGCTTAGATGCTTGGAAAGTAAAAGATACTGTTTGTGGGCAGTACAGAACAGTGTGACACATACTTCACTTCTGTCTCTAGGTAACCAAATGTTGCTTTTGTGTTAAAGAACAGAGAATTTGTGTGAAGTGGAAAAACCTCTAAAATTCTTACAGGGTCAAGTAGCAATTAGAGGAAAAAAGTTAAAAGCTCTTTTCACTAAACTTGTGTGATTAGTAAACAGCAATTTGTCTTTGAGAGTGCCAGCCGCTTACTTTGGAAGACTAGAAATGTTCTGGGTATTCTTCTTTGTCCTCTACCAGGGTTACTGGAAGTGTCAGGATTTCTTATAGACTGTTGTGCGTCATTCCAGCAGACAGGTATTTATGAAGTTGTTAATTGTAATGGGATGTTGCATCTTAACTACTGAGGCTGACTTTACAGAAAACTTCGTCCTCACAAAGCATGGGAGTACACACTGCGTGCTTTTAGATGTATCATAAATTTCTGATTGTCCTAATACAAGAAATTAAATAGAGGAATGGTTATGGAATAATTTGTTTAATTTTTTTTTTTTCCCATTACGGAAGTGTGTGGAGCTGATAGGCTTGTAGTTGCTAAAAACTTGAGGGTTTATGTAGAGTTTTCCCTTAAAGGTGATTAGGGAATCTCACCCTGGTTTTGTGAAAGAACTGAAAAGGAAAAAAATCTCTTTATTGGAGCTCAAAGGAGGAAGTAGAAAAAGGTGATTTTGTTACTGAGCCTGCATCTCTAGGAGTTATGTCTTTGCTTTTATATGCACATGCTTAACACTGCTTGCAGAAGTTGAAGCACAGCGGTTCCTGTTCACTGACCATGCATTTGCTTTTGTTTGAATTCTTGCTTAGTGTTTAATGACCTGCTGGTTGTGTACCCTGAACTTGAATTTTTGTTGTTGTAAAGGAAAGGCTATGGAAAAGTGGCTGTGTAGGTCTGTTCTCTTTACATTAACCGTAGAGACTTGGGCAGAGATTCCTTATTCCATAATGAGCTGACCTAGAAAGTGTTTGTTGCTAGTGTCATCTGAAAGTCCCTGTGTGCAAACTTTAGTATGTTATTACTTTATTTACTATGGTCACTATTATTACTAATCTTGGAAATTGTTTCCAAACCTGTGTTTGGCTTGGAAGTGTTTGGGTGTAGTGGATCTGGGTTTATGAAGGGATGATCATGCCTGACCCACCTGATAGTTTTTTTTTGAGTGCCATATGCTGATGTCATGGTGGGGGGAAGATGAGTAGTTGCTGTTTACCTAGACTTGAGCAGGGTTTTTGACACTGTTTCCAGTAACATCTCCATGCACAAAGTGGTGTGCAGTACAGGTTACAGGAATCTGCAGTGAGGTTGATTGTAAATGGAACTGCTGGGCCCAGGAGGTTATGATCAGCAAACAACTCCACCTGGAAGCCAGTCAGTGGTAGTGTACTGAAGGAGAGGTAGATGGTGTGGCTAACGCACTTTAATATCTTCATTGATAACCTGGGCACTGGGACAGGGTGAATCCTCAGCAAGGTTGCAGATGACACAGAACTGGGAAAGACGATCGCAGTGTGGGCACTCCTGGCCTACTGGAACCCAGTAAAGTTCAACCAAAGAAAAGGTCAAGGCCTTGTACCTGGAAAGAATGATCCTGTATACACATACAGGATACAGACAGCTTTGCTTTCAGCTTAGGGATCCTTCCCCTCAGCTCAGCCCTCCTGAGGCATATCTATAGTGCTTTGTCCTGTCCAATGCAAGTGAGGGTTGTTCCTGCTTGAGTAGGCCCAGTGTAGGGCCATGAACATGGTTAAAGGACTGGAGCACCTGTCTTGAGAGGCTGGACTAGCTGGGACTAATCAGTGTAGAGTAAAGAAGACTCAGAGGCATCTTTCTCATATAGAGTAATTTAGAAAAGACCCTTAAGATCGAGTCCAGCCATTTACCTAACACTAGCAAATCCACCACTCAACTGTGTCTCTAAGTGCCATGTCAAATTATATATTAAAACAAACAAACAAACCAAGAAATAACTGGAGGGGGGGACTAGAGAAGATGGAGCTAAACTTTCCTTAGTGATGCCCTATGTGACAGGACAAGAGGTAGTGGGCACAAATTGAAACACATAGAACTTGATCTGAACATAAGAAAACTCTTAATTGTGAGGGTGGCTGAACACAGGAACAGCTCATACACATATAGTGGAGCCTCAGTCTATGGAGATAGTAAAAACATGACTGCTTGTGGCCTTAAGCGACCTACTGTCATTGATCCTGCTTTGAACAGGGGGTTGGATGAGACAATCTCCAGAGGTCACTTCTAACATCTGCTGTTCTGTAGTAGCTACCTGACCTGTCTGTGCCAGCACAGAATAGTCTGTACACAGAATTGAGTTTAAGTAGAAAAATCAGACCTCAGTTGAACTACAGGTTTGGCATGCTCAGGGGATATGGTCATGTCATTGACTTAAGCGCTCCTTTTCATGTCAGCACTGACGTGATACATAACTGAGTTGGGTTTGAATGCTTACCACACCACCTTCCTACCCTCTGTCAAGTCTGGTGTGTGACTGTAAAGGCAATGGAATGAAAGAGGGTAGCAGTGCTTTGTTTGGTGACCATGCAGTTTTAGCTTGGCATCAGTCAATACAGAAAAACATGAGTTCAGTCCCTAGTTGGTTGGATCCTTTGGGGAAAAGGTGGCAGGTAGCTGTAGAGTGTGTGGGAAAGGAAGAGGTGGGTTGCATTTCACTTGTGCGGGATGTTGGAAGACAGAAGAGGTGATTACTGCAAAGGGAATGTATTTAGCTGGCTAAAAGGGGAAAACTTGCGCGTTCAGAAATGTTGCAAATACTATGTTAAAGACTTACAGTGTATGGCAGAGATTTTTCTCATGGGTGTTTTCTGTGTATTCTTCTTGGAAATCTGAACTGATACGGTGGTGATGATGGTGCAGGGGAAGAATGAGGGCTAAATTCTCCTGTTGGTGGCTGTGTATCTTGAATACTTCGAGAGCTCTTCCTGATTCATTATTGTTTTACCCATAATTTCTGAAAGAACACTTGGATGCGCTGGGTGATTTATATTGACTGTGGTGATGCAGTTGCTGCTGTGGCACAATATTTGATTTGCCTGTGTTCACTGTCTAGCTGGAAGTCCTTAGAGTAGGAGTGTGGGGATGTTCTGTAGAAAATTTTTTATGAAAAAGCAGCCTTCTATTCTTAACCTCCTGTCATAGAGAATAATGAAATGGACTAAGTGCACAGGGGAACTTGATCTGTTTCCTCATGAGTGGGCTAATAGTAATGACTTTCTATCTGCTGTCCCTTATTTTTAAAGCCTTGTGTAATGTGTTATTTATTCTGTGTATAAGTTGACATGATGAGGTTAATTCTCACAGTGCAAATTGATTGAAAGGACTAATGTTAGTGTAGAATTCTGCTTCCTGATGTTTTCTGCTCAGAGTTGGCAAGCATGTTGGGGGGATTCTGACAGCGGTCTTCCAAACTTAATACCTGGGAGGTATGTGTTGCTAAAGCCAATTGTTTTTCATTTGCATCTGTTAATATGTCAGGCAAAAACTAGTTTCTTTGTCTTGGAGTAAGAAAAGTGGGGGGCTTCAGGGTGTGCTTTCATTCTTGAGGTGCAGGTTTTTTTTCCTGTTGAAGGAAAATTCCAATTCTGGTGGGTTTTTTTGGGTGGTTTTTTTTTTTTTTTTTTTTCATTATAAGGATTGAGGTACTGTATTGGCATTGGAAGAAAGTCTCAGATTAGTCTGTAAATGAGAAGAACCCCTGTACACCTAAAAGCCTGGCTGCTGTATTTCCAGTAAGTGGAGGGAGGCACTATGAATGGCCTAACTTGACTCTGGTGGGCTTGGTGCCAGAGCAGTCCTGTGTGCTGTTGCAGCTGATTGGAGGCCCAGCCTCCTCCTGCTCTCATCTTGAACTGCCTTGTGACCTCCCCTGGCTGGAAATTAACTCTTCTCAGGTGTGTTCCCTTCATTGCTTGTATCTGACACCCTCCCACATTCTATGTGTATTTCTGTTTCCTGTGAGGTTTTTGAAGATTTGGAGTTGACAGATAGTGTTCATGTGTGAGAATTTTGCACTTGCACAACATAATAACTTAGTGTAGTGAAACAATTTAAACAGCTCTGAACTGAAACATTATGCAAGTCATTCAGGTTGATGTTGACTATTAGCATATTCTGCATTTTGGCTTCTAATGTATGCTAACTCTTCAGTGTGTTCTTAATGAAGCAATTCACTTAATTTGACACTAACCCCCCATCACCTTTCCCTCTTGAAAGTGTAGCTGCAAAGGGAAGAATGTCAAATGTAGAAGTATACAGAAGTGCTTTGTGTTCTGGTATTTTGTTTATGTTATACTCTCAGTTCCTAGAGGAAAGGATTCAAAATCAGGGGAAGAAAAACTTGAAGTCAGAAATTGAGTGAATATTTTAAAATGAGAGCTAATCTGTTCCCATAGTTTACTAAGATTTTGTCAATCCTCTGGTATGAGGAGGTCTTAAACTAGAATATTTTTGGATATAGGCTCAGTAGCAGATTGCTGAGCTCAGTGTTGGAGTATCCGGTGAAACCAGCCAGTGTTGTGCATGAAGCCAGACTTGATGCTTACAGTGACTCTGGACTTTGAGCTGCATATGTGTTCACAGATGACTGTCGAATAATAGCTTCTTCACTGTCAAAGTTTTAGAGGAATATTTGCAACTGCTGCAAATCATCTCACCAGGTGTGCTGGGATTCCAGAATTGCTTGGATTTACTGGGCATTAACTCTTGAGAAATATGTATCTCTCAAATCTTATACACAGTGGTTTTGTTTCTGTTCTCAAGTTGAAACTCTGGGCCTTTTCATTCCTTTTGGCAAGTAATTATCAAATCCTTCCAACAGTATTTCATGCTTGGTAACCAGAGTTGATTGCTTTGTTCCTGAATAACAAAAAATTAAGCACAACCTGAATTAGCATTTTGGTGTGGATTCAAAGGTGTTGATACTGTTCTAATCATCATTGGTTACTTTTTCTTATCAGTGATTGATATTGCTTATCTGAGCTTGGAGTGAGGTGGTAGTAAGTGGATTTTGGTGAGAGATCTTGAGATTGTTGAAATGTCCTGATGCCTTCAGACAACCACTGATGCCTCAAACATTTTAAAAAGGAGTCTCCAACTTTGAGGAATTAATTATCCCTCCAAGGCAAATCTTATGTGGTGTAACCAAAAGGAGATATGATGAAAGAGTATGTTTATTAATTTCCTAAAGCTAACCACTTAATAGGAAGAACTCAGTCAAGCTTCTGCCTGACTGTTTAGCAAAGAAATCTGCTGCTAAATGATGAGCAGCTTGTGGGGGGTTAGTATGTTATGGAGCAGAAAAACATCAGTTATGATTTGTCCTGCAGTCTCTGCCAAGATGTACCTAGCAGAAATTCTTGAAGCTGTTGAAAGCAGGTAGGCTAAATGTGATATGAACACTTCAGGTCTTCAGGGTCTGTTCTCCCCTCTTACTACTTAAATACCTTGCAGGAGCTGCAGTAGTGAAGTGGTTGGGGAGTTAGTTGCATGCTAGTTCAGTTTAGGGTTTGGGCTAATTTTCTGGCTTTGAAGGGTGTAGTAAGCATTATTATACTGAGTTGTTTGTTTTGGGGTTTGGTTGGTTTTTGTTTAATGTGCTAGAGACATTAAAGGAAGGAAATGAATATGGATTTTGTAAAAGATAAGGGAGAAGGTAATGGAGTGTGGCAAGGAAAGCAAATGCCAGGCAAGAAGAGGGGACCATGTCTGAAGTGAAAAAATTTCTTCGTGAATTTACTGGCCTTGGAGCAGCTGCTCCTATCCTCCCAAAAAAGGGGATTCATGCAAGTTTAAAGTGAGCAGTGCAAAGTTGCAGAGACTGGAAACTAGAATTGTGGCCCCATTTCTTTTATACTTTTGATGTCCCAAAACCACTTGGCTTCATTGTGGGTAGGATAGTTTGCCCTGTCTAGTTTTCCAGTGCCTTTCAGAAAAATGTCTAGCCGTAGGACAGGGCAACTCAAGTCTTCTGTCAGTGCAGTGTTTCCTTCTGGGATTGTTGTGTCTAACTGATTAAAAAAAATAATTACATGAGTAGGGGCATGCCTGGACTGTGATACAGTAGATAACAAATCATAGCCATAATTAAAGTACTGTTGTATCATATATTGTATGTAAATACTTTTCCTTGGTAGTAAAAAATAATGGAAAACTGCACTGAGGAGTATCTGTAGAGATGGGGGAGGAGAGGTACATCAAAGCTATTGTTCAGATGGAACTCAAAAGTACCCCCAGCTGCCAGTAAAAACTGGTCACATTTTTTTATTTTTTTTTTTAAAAAAAGCCAAAAACTGACTTGAATGGAAAACCCGTACTGATTTTTCTCTTTCTTTTTTTTTTTTTATCTCTTTCAATCATGTAGCTGATTGCAATGCTGTTCTTAAAGCTCTACAGCCCATTTTTCAGGAGCAGGGAATGACAGAAACAGTCCATAACTGGGAAGACCATGGCTATTTAGCAACCTACATCAAGAAAAATGGCAGGTGAGTGGATTTTCTTTGCTTTTCTATAGATTGTCATCTCTGTCGTCATTTACGCGTAATTTTTTCTCCCTGTGTTGGATTTCCTTCTGAGGTGCAGGCGGGGAAAGCTATTATTTTACCAGCCTTGTGTATAGAGTGACTGAAATAAAGCAGAATAGTGTTGATACTTTAACCTGTGTCATCTTATAGTTTGTATACCAGAATAGTTGAATTGGTAGGTCTGGGCTGTACTGATGCACTAGCATTGTTTGGTGTCTTGGTCTCAGGGCCAGTCCTTCCAGATGCAGGATAGCCCAAGTCCGTTGAAAGTATTTGTAATTCTTCTGATACTTAAGTATGTCTAAATTCAATCCTAACCGCAGCATGTGAATAATGAACATGTTTCTGTCCCTGTGTTTTGAATATGCTTTTTAAACACTTTATATGCTTCACTTGCACACTGTCTCCCATTGCATCTTTGTAGGTAAGCTTAGGGAATGTGAGTTAGATGAATGGACAGTGAAGTGGATCAGAAATTGTCTGAATGGCGGAGTTCAGAGGATTGCAATCTGCAGATTCGAAGCCAGTTGGAGGCCTGTAGTCAGTGGTGTTCCCCAGGTCTGGTCTTATCCAACTTGTTTATCAATGACCTGGGTGAAGGGCTGCAAATTTACTGATGATATGAAGCTGGGAGAAGTGGCTAATACACCTTAAGGCTGTACTGTTCAGCAGGACCTCAATAGGCTGGAGAATTAGGCAAAGAGAAACCCACGAGGTTCAACAAGGGCGAGTGTAGGGTACTATTCCTGGGGAGGAAGAGCCAACCCCAAGTGCCAGTACAGGTTGAGGGCTGACCTACTAGAGAGCAGTTAGCTTGGAAGGACCTGGGAGTGTTGGTAGATAAGTTAACTATAACCCAGCAGTGCGCCCTTGTAGTCAGGAGGGCCAGTAGTGCATTCGGAGGAGTGTGGCCAGCAGATTGAGGGAGGTGATCTTCCCCCTCTACATGACCGTGGAGAGGCCATATCTAGAGTACTGTGTCCAGTTCTGGGCTCCTCAGTACAATAAAGACAAGGAGCTACTGGAGAGGGTCCAGTGGAGGGCCACAAGGATGATCTAGGGGTCTCTTACGAGGAGAGATTGTGGGAGCTGGGCCTGTTTATTCTAGAGAAGAGACAACTGAGAAGGGATCTTGTTAATGCATATGACTATCTCAAAGGTGAGTGCCAAGAGGATGGTTCCAGACTCCTTACAGTGATGCCCAGGACAAGGAGCAATGGCCATAAACTGAAACACAAGATGTTTCAACCTCAACATGAAGAACTGCATTTAATGTTGAGGGTGGCAGAGCCCTGGAACAGGCTGTCCAGCTATGTTGTGGAGTCTCCCTCTCTGGAGACATTCAAAGCCTGCCTGGATATGTTCCTATGTAACCTGCTGTAGTTGGCCCTGCCTTGGCAGGGGAGTTGGATTAGATGATTCCAAGAGGTCCCTCCCAACCCTAACAATTCTGAGAATCTATGAATTCTTAAGCAGGTATTGAAGTAACTAACAGCATGACAAAGGTGGTTAGTGTCATTAGTGACACATAAGCAGAATCTGCAGGGGTAAGCAGGTAAGCAGAGCCACATTAGCTTTATTTCCTGAAGATACTTTACTGTGTATGTGTATGGACACATATTTGGCCTGTTTGTTAGTAACTGCCATAATTTTATTGTGCTTCATTTGTTTCCAGTTATTCAGTTATTTGTTTGTGACATACATTGTGGTAGTCACTGCTTTTGTTTTTTTTGTAATCTCCCCATACTTTGTTCTTCAGGGTTGGAGTTAGCCAACAAATTGACATTTATTTCAGTTATCTTCTCTTAGGTGTCCTGTTAAGTACCTCATTTGGTCACACTCCAAACATATGAGAATTGCCTGAGGATTTTAAAGTTCTTTCTTAAATGAGAGAACCAGTATCTCTATGATAGCTCAGATTGTAGGCAGGTGTGTTGCCTGCTGAAATTTGTATTTACTGCATGTGAACATATTTGTATGTGCATCTCTCTGTATTGTATTTAAAGTAGTGTAGCCCACCAATGTTGTAAACTTGGGCCCTGACTTGACTTGTATCAGCTTGCTTGTTACCTTTAGTACTAAGTTTGTATCTTTTATAGTCATGCTCCATGAAGTTCTTGAGACATTTCATTTTTCTTTTAAATTTTGATAATTTATTTTTCTTATTAAAATTAATTTTTTTTTTTTTTTTTTTTTTTTTTTGTTTGATAGGCTTAGAAAAATCTGGTGGGTTTTTTTGTGGTTGTTTTTTTTTTCTTTTTTTTTTTCTTTTTTTTTGGTACAGTCTTTCTTACTCTGTCTTTAGTTATGTGTGCTTTTACATTTTTCCTGAATAATTTGATTAAGATTCCAGTTCTGGATAACCTTTTGTCTGTGAAAATATGGCAAAAGGTGGTAACTTACTACTCTGGTGTTGTCTTTCCTCTGTACTGGGTTAAGCTTGTATTTACTCTTGAAAATATAATATCAAGTATACATTAATTCTGAACAATTAAAAGGTAAAATATCTAAAAGTAAAAAGGACTTTAAATCTTTTAAGGTTGGCTTTTTTTGATTACATGACCTCATTTAGCTTTCCAGTGTTTCCTTGAGTTTGGAAGTGACATGAGATGTGACTCCTCAAATTTGCTTTCCTTTTTGCAGTCTTATCTGATCATTCCCCTGTTGGAAGGCAGTCTTTTCTAAAGGAGCAGTTTCCAGAGTTAAATTACCTGTGTTCTGAGCTTTCTAGAAAGGATGTCTGTTGTGTAACTTTTCCAGAAGATAACTGAACTGGCATCTAGAAGCATCTCTAAGGGCCTTGCAAAACTCCAAATTTTAAAGTATTATCTCTTACTGTACTGCCTACTGAAAATACTTGTTGCTCCAGATTCCACTGTCTTCCTCAAGTGCTAGTGTACGTTGTGTATGTGCCAATGAATGTTTGAATGGGGAGAGGAGTATGTAAGAGTTGGTCTGTCTGTGTAGAAGAGGTGGGGAAGACTTCATGGGAAAGACAAACCTGTGTTCTGGTGTACATTGTGGTCTTTGTAGCAGAAGTAAGTTGGTCAAGTAAGTTTACCCATGATAAAGCAGAGCCCTGGAGGGAATATCCTAGATGCTCTGAGTATAAGCTTGGGAATTCAACATGCTGGAGAACTATAAATAAAATCTCCAGTCAGTTTATTTATTTTTTTAATGCTTTTTGGAACTGTCCTCTAGTAGATAGCATGGGGGGAGGGGTGGAGAAAATGAGATTCTGTTTCCTGAAAGCCATGTGTAATAATTAGCTTTAGCAATTGCTCAATAGTCATTCTGATAAAAGAGTTCTTTCCTATGTGTTTTGTTGATCTTGTGTCTTCCAGCAGCTAGACACTTTGAATCATTCAGCTTTTCACTACTGTTAAATGCAACTTAAACTTTTGCACCAGAGGTTAGTTCATAGTATTACTGTTGTGGGAAGGTGAAGATAAGAGAGATGGGCCTAGTGGCCTTCCTTCAAGGAAATAATTGGTGGTCCGTTATGCTGGGTCTTGGTTACCTCTTGCCTCTGTTCACTGAGCAAGGGCAAGCACTTGGGCATCTATACCGCTGCAGACAACCAGGTTGGTGGTTGGGTTTCTTATTTAGGGCTGCATAAACAGTTTGTCAGCTGGCAGGGTCTTGGGTTGGTTTGTTCCAGAGCCCTTTCCCAAAAGGCAGTGTTACTGAGGCTGCACAGTTTGAGCAGCTTATGCTTTCACAGTTGTATCAAGTAGCCTTTTTTCACTTAAAGAGCCTCAGGCCACACTCCAGGGCATGCAAGGTGTACAGTCAGCTTAAAAAGGCTTCCCTGGTGACTGCTGCAGAGCCCTTGCATCACTTCAGATGCTTTGATATTGTACTTTGTGGATTAAAGAAGAAACCTCACTTGCTGTTTTGGGGCCACAGGAATACCACGCGGGCCACAGGGAGAGCTGGGGCTAAGTGGTGTAAGAAGGGATGTGGCCTGTAGGTTTTTGGGGAATACTCAGCTCCTTGAGCATTCTGGGCTGAACACAAGTTTAGTGAATTACTGGTTCTCATCTCTTTAACCTTGTATGCTGGACATGCTATTTGTCTTTATAATTGACAGTCAGAAATATGATAGAGAATACTGAGTTTCAGGAAAAAAAATGGACTCAAAGATGCTCTAAACACTGGGACAGATATGGTCTTCAGCACCATTTTTGCCTTGCCTCATTCATGGAGGCTGACCAACTTGCTCTGTCACTGTCCTTTTGACATGTGTTTTAGCAGGCAGGTGTAGTGGTCTCCCCTTCTTCCTGTGAACGTGCAAGTGGTGCAACCTTGCTTTCCCTCGAGCCTTGTGTGTACTGTGCTTCACTGTCTGCCTCACTAATCCAGCTGTGAATAGACTCCGCCAGCAGAAATATGGTTAACTGTTAAAAAGTTTTAGATGAGCTTGGTTTTAATTTCAGATCACTGTTGTACATATTTTAACATTAATCCTACAGGTGTTGTCAGTTCAAAACTGCATTTGCTGATGGAGACTCTGAACTCTTGTAAAATAACTTCTCAAAGTTCTAATACAATACAGGTCTGGAAATCGTTCAGCTGTTAATAGAAGCTATTCAGGAAGTATACTAAATATAACAAGGAATTGCAGTTTGTGATACAGCCTCAAAAACTGAAGAACAACAGGAGTGCATGGAAGAGCTGAACATTAAGAGAAGATTATTTGCTTTGTGTCTTTTTTTTTTTTTTCTAGTGCAGTGTTAAATGTAAATTAATAAAGAATGGTTATTACTTTCTCTTGGTATATTCATTTGGCATCTGAACTCCAGTGCATACTGAATTTATCTTCCCTGGAAATTACTCACTTTAGCTAGACAACTTATTGTCTGTCAGTTAAAGTACTTCTCTGTTCTTTGCCTGTCTTGTTAAACTCCAAATTTGGGAGCAGTAGCATGTGCAGAACTTCCTGTGAGTTTTGGGATCTGGGCAGTTTTGATTTCTTGAGCTTTCAGATCAGTTGAACTGCATATACTTTAAGGCAGCCTTAAATAGACTATTCCTGTTACTGTCAGTTGATGCTGTTTTGGTTAATTGATACAAATAAGGGTGTGAACACTCAAAGTCCAATTGACCAGACAGTTAACTCCTACAAAACAGCACCATTTTACCAGTTCATTCTTACTTACCACTCTTCAATGTACAGAGGATTTGATAATACTTAAAAAGGGCTTTGGTTTAATACTAGCAAATTTGTCTGCATTTTGAGACCTAATATATAAAGGACTTTAAGCTAATTAAAAAAAACCAACCCTGTCTGGCACACATAGGAAGAGATACCAGGGCATGCAGACTTCTCCTTCCCTGCAAAACAGTGTGGTTCTGGAAATGGAGTAATTTGTAGTAGAAAGCGGGGGTGGAAATGTAATGGAGAGTAGGTATGTCACCAGCAGTTTCCCAGGATGAAAGATGTATGAATTGGCCCTGTATGCGAACGGGGTGTGTGTGTGTGGGGGGGTGAGTGCACATACAAACACCTTTTTAACCAGCCAAAGGTGACTGAGCCATTGCTAGACAAAGGTGTGCAGTTGATGTAATAAAATAGGTACTAATCCCAGGAAAAATAAATGGTTGGGATGAGATAGTAATGTGTTGCTAAAGAGTGTCTACACTCCAAAGTCTGCAAAGATAACCCCTGTAGCCTGCAGGGTGCCCCGTGCTAGGAATTATCAACAGCAGTGCCCACAATTGAACAAAACTTTGACAAAGATACTGTGTGAAAAGCCCCGTGGAGGGCTGGGCTGTTAAACGAGTTGGTTTTGATTTGGGGATTAAGCCACGCTTTCCTGTTGTCATTACCAAAGCAGGGGTGGCTCCCTGTCCTCATTTGTCTGAAACTAAGCAAGCAAAAGTCACATGTGGCAGCTCTACCTGGTCCATTTACTTCTCTGATTTACTCTGACAAAGGACCTAATTGAGGGAAGTTCTGCTGAAAACACTTAACTAGAGCAGGGCAGGAAATGGGTCACTTGAGGCACTCAAGTCCCTGTCTGGGGCCGTATCCCTATTGGAGATGGATATGCTTTATTTGGCTTTCCAGCCCTCTGCCCAGCACTGGTTGGAGAACATGCAGGAGAAGGAGCTCTGTCTCTGAGTTTCAGGGCCCCGTCAGTCTTGTTTCCTTGAGCTGTGTGTTTTCGTATAACTTCCAGAATGTTTTCAGGTACACCTGAAGCAGCATGCTTTCACTGAAGTGTCATTCTAACTTAGGCTGGACAGTTAAAAGAAAAGTTTGGAATGTCTTATTTAATGTATATGATGTGTATATATATAAAATGTATACTTTGTGCGGAGTCATAGGGCCCATTATATCTTAACAGATTGAAAAGAATAAAATCTAGGGTAAAGAAAAAATTCTTGGGCATCTTCTCAGCTAACATATTCTAATGGCATCATCGTTTGTGAGCGAGTACAGTTGTTACATGCTGTGTACAGCTATCACTTTTTTTTTTCTTGCTCCCTCTTTTATCATGTTCAACTTGAAAGGTCTTTAAAACACCACAAAAATAAACCCTGAAATAACTATTTTTACAGTGGAAGACTTACAGAAAAGCTTTGACCTGCCTTATGCATGCGTCCATTTTTAGATTCTGTTTTGTGTCTGAATTCTTGTTTAGAGAAGTGTAATCCTACTGGGATTCACAACAGTGCAAGATTTATCCAGTTGAAGCTGGTTTGTATGTCACTGAGATGATGATGAATATGTTAACAACATGAAGGGAGGAGGTGTTTTTACTTTTCTGTGGTAGTCTTTTGCTAACCACTCTACAACCTAGTGAATATATTTTAAAGGAGCAGGATGAACATTCCTCAGCTCTTCATTTCAGGCTGAAATGTAGCAGTTTATTCACGGAGTTACCCAGAGTGCAAATATGGGCTGAAGAACAGGAAGCAGTTGCTAGGAATCAGCAACAGTTTAGAACTGCGATAGCTTTCATTGATTTGGTTTCTCTATTTTGTAAAAAGAGAACAGATATAATGGTATAGTGAAACACTGTGGTTGTTTAATTCCTTAAGGTCTCTTAAGTACTCTCTAATGAAGATGAAGAGAATTTTTTTTTTTAAATAAGTATGCACTTTGTTGAAATAATGCCATGTCAATAATTCTTTTTATATTTGGGAATTTCACAGTATAAGCAGGTTCTCATTTCCTCCCTCAGTGAGTATTTTGAAAGGTGATGCTTTTATTGGCAAAATGTTTTTCAAATCCTTGAACTATATTCTGTAGTGATTCAAAGTTAGTCTGTCAGCAGATAAAAGCTTTGGTGGGTGAAGGGGGGTTTGTAGGCACCTGTCTGCCTATACAATTTTATTCTTAGGGTATGGTGTGGGGGAAATAATTTTCCAAATAATTTTCAACTATGTGTTATTGCAGTGTTTCTTACTCAATACAAGTAACTAAGGTAGAATACACAGGTTAGCTTAGAACGTGTTGATTTCCCTGCTTCTGGTTCTTTTTAAATGGAAGATGCTTATCCAAAACCTTTCTCAGTTTCAAAGTTACTTTCTGATTCGTGCAATTGATATTTATTTCTTGACATCTGTTGTTAGGTGGCAAGATGCAGCACTAGAATTATGTCTAGCTAGACTCCAAGCGCAAAAAGCTTTACTACTACCCTGGAAGGTAGGTATGCAGGTGCAATAGCAAGGGGGGGGATTTGTCTCCTAATGGAGAGATGCTTTGAGGATAAGTACATGTGAGCACACACCAAAGGTGTTGCAGGTGGTTTATTTTGAAATCGGGAATTAAATTTTTCAGTAAGACAAGAGGCAGGAGGGGAGACTTTTGACGAAAACTTAATTTTTTTTTTTCACTGCTTTTTCCCCCCTCATTTTGATTTGTAATCTGTACTGTATTTTCTTAGGTAGAAATGGAAACTGTAGTATCGTGGTTCTTAAAAACCTTATTTAAATATTTAAAGAGCTGCTGCCTAGCCACAATTACATGCTTACTGCCAGGCAGGCAAATGTAAAGTAGCAAAAACCAGCATAGCCTTTTGCTCCCTGCTGATTGAAGCTAGTAAGTCTTTTTGTGGTTCAGCCTTGGCCTGCTGCTACTGCCTTAATGCTACTAGACTGGTCACTCTTTTGAATGTACACTTCTACTGTTTGCTGTGTCTTTAAATCTTTACGGGCTTTTTATGTTATTTTGAGTGTTATTTTCCAACTGGGTGACTTTTAACCAAGGTATAACCAAGCTAGAACTGTATTGCCTTCTTTAAGGATTTTGAGTTTCATTCAAGGTTGTTCACCATAAAATAACTGTATGAGACTATTGGCCCAACACTCAGAACTTGAATTTTTGTCCCATTACAATGCTCTGGACTGGTGCCTGCTCTTCATCTCTGTCCTCAGGTGTCAGGACCTTGCAGTTCTGGTAGAGGTAACAGTTTGATGAGATGAGTTCTGAAGTGTTACTGTCTCTCTGTACTGTAATGCTGTCATATCACTTACAGTAAGTCTGGAGTTTTGGGGTTGTACTTTTCAGAGCAGTGCTCCTCTCTGCCTCCCATCCAAAAAAAATAAAATAACCCAAAGCAATGGTGGTCACATCCCCTACTTGAGGAACTATTTCATGCAGTCACAGGGGAAGTGAAAACACTGTCAGCTGTCAAATCTTATGACAGCTATGTGATTCTGTTAGGAAAGGAATTTAAATGAGCTCAAGTCATGGGACAATCTGTTGTTTATTTGTGTCAACAGCAACTCCTGGAATACAAGAAAAACTGAGAAAAAGTTTTTCTGACACTGATATTTCTGGCACTGTGCCAGATATCAGAGAACTTGAAAGTTCACAGTTGTGTCTAAGGAGCTGCAAATATTCATTTCTATCTGTAGTGCCTCAGCTCTGAGGGCCTGCAGTAGGCCTGTGGACATCACTAGAAACATCCCTTTTCACTGTGAATGGTTCCATCTAATGAGCTCTGCTCTTTTGTCTTTCTTGAATAAAATGGAGAAAAAAAAAATCAACCAAACAAACCGAAGGTGTCTCCTAGAGTCTTATGATAATGCTGTTTGTTCCTATGCTTATGCCTGGCTATTTTAGTTTACTTTCATGTTAGGTACAGTGCAAAGCAAACCTTTACTGACATGAAAATCACATGAACAAAATCCTGGTAGGACTTTCTCCAGAGCTGTCCTGTGCAGTGGCCATTCCCTCTGCTAAGTGCCAAGAGACTCTGGAAGTACACGATTTGAGTCCCTTTGGTTCAGAGAGATGTGTTTAAAACCTCTGAAGCCCCATGGAGATGGGAGGGAGACTGGGAGTGTGCCTTTTTATTATTATTTTTTAATGGTTCTACTTGTGTTTTATTAGTACTGCTGGGAACATCACCTTAAGCTGTAAGATGGTGTGGTCGCTATGCAACGTATGAAGTGGCCCACGTATCAAAAGTACTGAACTGTGCCAGTCACCAGCAGGTGGGGTTCAGTATCCTAAAAGATGCAGGTGAAGTGTTTGCTGAAGTTCAGAAGAGCTTCCTCCTTTACTTTGGTTTTGTTGGGAGTGCAGTAGAATGAATTTGCTGATTCTCCTGAAACACTTTCTTGTATAGCTTGTATGAGAGAAAGCTGCCTTGGAAATATCTTGAATTCTTTTTAATTAGCTGACAAACCCAATCTCTTAAGTCTCTTTTTTAACTACCACTCTATGTGGTAGTTGGAAAGAAAACAAGGGCAGAAAAAAGCGTCTTTGTTTACTTCTTGTGACTATTCTCTGTTCATCCTTTCATCAGGGTAAAATACTGTGTTCTGCTCTGTGCAGGAGTAATTTCCTATTGCGGGGAGAATACATATTTTAAGGCTATTCTGTGCTTTCTCTTAATGCCTGTCGGGAGCACTGACGTTTTGTAGTTCCTAACCAAAAACAGTTGTCGGGGGGACACCTAGTGGACAGTCACTGGGTAGGTGTGGGGAGGGTCACTGTGACAATCTGCAGGTACTGGGGAGGGGGAAACAAAACACGGTGTTCCTGTGGGTGTCTTGTTAGAAGAATCTTTCCACCTTAAGGCAAGATCCATGCGTTAGGTCTTACAGAAAACCTAAGAGACTTCCCAGACTCTTCTTTTGTAGAGAAGCGGGTGACATTCTAGCATCTCTGTCAGCTGCTAAACACATCACAGCTACAGATCACTGCTGCCCAAAGCAAGTAAGAGGGTTTTTATTCTTGAATCACTTCAGTCACTTTCACAACGGGACAACTTTAGTTGCTAAAAATTATAATTTTAAATAACACAGGGTGTTTAGTATTTTCTCTCTGACTGCAGCTAAGCGTGTTTGCTCGTCAAAGTTCAACCACCCCTGGAAAGATGGTGTTCATATTGACACTGACAGTTTAGTCGGGGAGCTCTGGAAGTGACACAGAAAGGTGGGAGTGGTGGGGAGATAAGAGGTCACCTAAACTTTGTCTCAACTGGAGCTGGTTTGTGGTTTGCCTTTGAGGCTGAATGGGGTGATAAAAGCAGATAAGCAAAGAAAGGGGCATTCAAAGAACTGTATGCAACTTTACCTGGGGTTTCTTTGTACTGAGGAATTTCCATCCCTGCATACCCTGCTTGCTTTGCTCAGCTTTTCCTATGCCCTCTGCTCTCTTTCAGCGTATACTTCCCCTCTCATCTGTCTGTGTAGTCCCCTCGTAGCCTTTCTGTTTCTTATTGTCTTCTCCCCTCCCTATTACGGAAAGAATATCACCTCTGCTACACTTTGTATTTTCTTGTGTTCTTCCTCATAGTCCTTATCTTTTGTTTTTGTTTGTTGCAAGTTCTTGAAGATCTTCTATTTGTCCAGCCAAACACCTTGCATAGTGAAGCCATCCATGCTCTTTGGTCTTTAAATGTTCTTATAATACAATATATAGTAGGAGTTTTGTCTATCTTGCATCTGTATTCATCAATGAAAGTTTGCTGCTCTAATTTCTTTGCCAGTCAAAGCCATGGTTTGCTCCAGAACACTTAGTGTTTCTCACTTAGAAATTTTTGTTCAGCTCTGAAAGTGAATGCTATCTCTGTGTATAGTAGCTATGAAGTTAAAAACAAACAAAACCCCAAGGAGTGAGAAAGAAGGCAGAGGGAAGGAAACTGTTCAGCCATTTTCATGAGGCTTGATTTCAATTAAAAATCAAATTCAACTTTGCTACTTAGTGACTTGCATAGGAAGACCAGAGCTGGCACTGCCAACAGTTACAGATGGCTGGAAAAAGAAATATGCATTCTGAATTTAATATAACCAATTTCAGTCTTTATTTACTCATTCTAAGTTTTAATAATAAAATCATCTCTCTCTTTATTTTGTAGTTTTGCCAATTTGAGAATTCACCCTCATGGATTAGTGTTGGTGGATCTGCAGAGCTACAGTGATTATACAAAAGGAAGAGAGGAAGTTGATCAGGTATGAGTGATGCTTATCTTGCTAGGTTTCTCAAACTGCATGGGGAGCCCCTTGTCCAAAGGTTTGTCAAAGTATGTTTTGGTAAAAGATTTTTAAATATCAAGCTTAATTCAAACCTGAGTGCTTACAGATGAGTATAGAATCGTAGTTTGGGTTGGGCGGGACTTTCAGAAGTCACCTAGTCCAACCCCTCTGCGGTGATCAGGAACATCTTTAACTGGATCAGGTTGCCCGGAGCTGCATCCAGCCTGGCCCTGAATGTCTTCAGGGGTGGAGCATCCATCACATCTCCAGCAACATGTTCCAGTATTTTACCACCCTTATTGTAAAGGATTTCATCCTCACTACACCTTTTGTAGTTGCATACACATATGAATGTACGTACTCTATTTTGCATGTCCCAGGCCTCGTGTTGTTTGCTGTAAGAGTTGTAAAGACATAACCAGCCTTGGCTAGGGCTCAGGTCTCTTCAGGTACCCAGGGTAGTGCAGCAAAAGTGATCCTCAACCTGTAGCCTGGTGAAATGGATTTTTTCTTTTCCTTCTCTAGTCTGACAGATGGGGAGCCTCTATACAGTAACTTCTTCTCCATGGGGAAAAATAATTGTGTCTTTCTTGGTATGAAGGCTCCAGAAATCGGATATTGCAAGGGAATAGGTCACTGCTTTGACAGGAATGTAACTTCCAGGGTTCTCTTGTTCCTTGTTTGGCTGTGCCTGAAAGACTGGGCTATGTTATCCTGGAGGGGAGCCAAATGCGGTGATGGCAGCTGCTACAGTATGCGCATTCTTGCTAGTAACAAGGCTAAGGTGACCAGCTAGTTATTCATAGGCTTCTAATGTTACATTTGAAAGTCTTTCAGTACAGGTGCTCCTATTTATTGCCTTCCAAGTAGCCTAATTTAACAGATACTTAGGTCAAATGATTGCCTATAATTTCCACCTTTTGTTTGCCTTTTTTTTTTTTTCAGCTTCTAAACAAAGTAGAAGAGAGAATGAAAGAATTGTTTCATGGTAACATAAAAAGGGTGAAACGGTAAGTTCAGACCATCTATATGTGGCTTGTCTGTATAGTTGCTAAGAATAGTAAGTAAATTATGCTTTGTTGTACTGCAGTGAATAGCCTGGAGTATGTATTCATGCATGTGTGTTTCCCCCCCCCCAGTATTTTAAAATTGTTTTATTGAAGAATTGAAGATCATGTGAAGTTTTTCATATTGCTAAACTTCATCTTCAGTATTGTTACTTTGGGCAAAGATTATTTCTTTAGCTTGCTGCAATGGTTGCATGAAATGGTGGGAGAAAATGGAATCAGGAAGTGAGTGCAGACTACTCTGGAAGGGCTGGAGAGCAAGGGTGTCCAGGGATAGGTCAGGGCATGAACCGCACCTGTTGGGCCACATCCCATAGCTTATGGATGAGGTGAGCAGGGCTGGTGATGGTGGCCAGGGTCAGCCCCAGCCCTGTGTCTGCCAGGCTGGGCTGTAGTATTGAGCAGCTCTGAGACTGAGCTAGGTGTCAAGAATTTGCAAAATACTTGGTCAGGTATGAACAGAGCTGCACTGTAGCTTGGGCAGGGACCAGGGATGGGGGCTGGAGCTAAAATAAAGCTCAAGCCCATGGAGAAGGACCTTTCCCTGTTAAGGTTTCCCACAGCTCTTTCTCTGACAGCTCTCCCTGCTGTGCCTCGTGGTGCTGGCCTTGGGCACATGTGGCAAAAACACCAGCAGAACCTCTCTGCTTTAAGGCCCTGTCAAGAAGATAGAAATGTTTTAATATAACTAAAGGAGGCTTTGCAAGCCTTCTGTGATTTTGGTTGACTTTTAATACAAGGTTATACATTGAACTGTAGGGGTGCTGATTATGGTTCATTGCCTGCGGCTGAAACAGTATTATTCATTCAGGCTGGAGTTTCCCAGGGATCTGGAGGAACACAGTTCATGTTGATGTCTTCCTGGTGACTGCAGTGACTGGAAACTCAAAGCCGAAGAGCACTTAACTGAAGGCAGGCACTTGCTGGAAGGTGTAGCAGGTGCTTTAAAGAGCACAGAAGTGGAAGGACCTTTAAGAAAAGTAAAAAGCAGTGTAAAATCCACAGGGCTCTGTAAAGCAAACAAGCAAACTATGGAATGGGAAAACTGCTAAGCAGTACTACAGTAGAAAGTTATCTGAAGGCTGTACAAGACTACAAGTGAAGTGGTAGTGATTTGAAAAGTAATATTACACCTTTAGTGGTTTTTGTGTGTAATAGTTGTGTATAAAAGAAAGGTCTTGCTTTATTTGTACTGGTAAATTCTCACCTGGCACACAGTCTGCAAATGTGTGTGTATATCATGGAGAAGCACACTCTCTGAGGATATTTTAATACTGAAATATGATATTGAGAGTTTGTGGAATCCCTGTGATAGGAACTTGTTAAAAATGGATCAGGAAAAAGGTCTGCCTGAAGTGATCTAGATAAATTTGGTTACCTTGATATAGGAAGATGAACCTCTTACAACAATGGATCTGGTATGGATCTTGTCACACACCCCTCGAAGTAAATGTCTTTGCATCCTTCTCATGTTAGCTTCACTCATACAGCTGCGCTAGAATTAATGCTGCTGGGAAAGTTGTTCCTGCCTTTTAGTCGTTTTGAGGTAGTGAATAGATGGTCTTGTTCTCACCGCGTGCTGCCATCTGGCGGCTCACTGAGGATGAAAGATAGCTCTGAAATGCTTGCTGTGAATTTAAAACTGTCTGTCTGGTCTTCGGCTACATCCTCATGGATGGGGAAAGATGACTTTGGACTTTGAAGTGTGTGGGAAATCTTATTAACTCTGTGCCTGCACATTTTGTTTGAAATGGAATGCGATCATTTTGATCAATCACTGTCTCTTCAAATATAGTTTGTCCTTACAGGTGAAGTAGTGATTTGGAAGAAGATACCACTATATAGAATTTAAAGACCATACAGAGAACAAAACCAAAATAGTCTATGCAGGTGCTTGAACAGCTTTTTAAAAGTAACACAAGCTATCAGCTGATACCAGGGTTTCTGCTTACAAAGTGCAGGGTGACCTGGCTCAGTTTGAAACACTGTAATAGTTCACTTTTGTGTTTGTGTATGTATTTAAAATGTCTCTCAATACAACTTTAGGAGGGTGAGGTCCACTAACCCAAAGAAATGGCATTCTTAGCTGAGCTGAAGATGGGAAGAGGTTTTGTCATGTTTTTTGATCTGAAGTCTGCTTTTGTATTTTACCAATTTCTAGCCATATTATGTAAATATCCTCTCTAAGGGTAGGGAGATTCGTGTACATATTGTAGAAGTTGTACATAAAGAACTGTGTAATATTTCATCAGTGCCTTAATAAGTTATGTATATTTAACATGAGTGGTAGGCTTATCCAGTGAGTGTTAATCTTACAAGTTTTATTGGATCCTTCTTTTAAGTATTTATTATGGTGAATCCACACTATGTTTAGAGGGGTTTTTTTTAATAAACATTCTCAAATTTTTGCAATATTTTTTCTTATTATTTCTTTCTAGATTGCCAGCCATTTTGAGGGGAGGTGTCATTGATAGATACTGGCCCACAGCTGATGGGCGCCTGGTGGAGTACGACATAGATGAAGTTGTTTATGATGAAGATTCACCCTTTCAAAATATTAAAATCCTGCATTCAAAACAGTTTGGGAACATTCTTATCCTCAGTGGGGATGTCAGTATGTATCATCTCATTTCAGGATCTTCTGTGTGAAAATGTAGGAAGTGGTGTTTTCTATCTCACTATGGGACAGTTTGAATAGATTACTAGCAGTTATGGTTCTGATGCTGGAACCTACATTCATAGAATCTTAGAATAGTTAGGGTTGGAAAGGACCTTAAGATCATCCCCTGCCATGGGCAGGGATGCATGCAAGTACCCACATATATATTCCTCTGTATAAAGTAAAATATGTTTGTAATAAGGCATTTTAATCATAAAATCTGAGCAATGTAAAATCTAGAATACAAAAAAATTCCAAAGTTGTTGTGAGTGTAGAAGTCAGTGTTGTCTGGGAGAGCTTACTCTGTTCCTTTCATTTCAGCTTTTACTTGTTTGTTGCAAATCCAACCTCTTGAGGGCTTCTCCTTGACAGTAAAATAAGCTACTTTGTCAGCCTTCAAAATACAGTGGAATTCTAAAGAAATAGGAAGAAGTAGAAGCTGGGAAGCAGCTGTGTCTGTATAAACCTGTTGTTCCCTTGATTCTCTAGAGGAATTACTTGCTTGGTGAGGTACAGGACAGCTGTATCTTAAACCATTTAGCTGCTTTGTAGGTGAACATCATCTGACTTTGTCTCCTTCAAAATGCTCAGTTGAACTATTAATGAGAAGAATAATCCAACCTTATGGCAATGTCTGTGTATGTGGTACTCTGTGTCTGCCCAGCTTTGTAATTTTGAAAGTGAACTTAGGAGAAGCTACTGTTCTTTCAAACTGGGTAAGAATGCAGCTTATTAGAAAATGTAGACATGAAGGAGAGGTATGCTTTGTAAAATCAATACTTACATTGAAAAGTACTGAAAGTTGGGGCTGTTCAGCCTGGAGAAGGCTGAGTGGAGACTTCATAGCAGCCTTCCGATATCTGAAGGGGTCCTATAGGGATACTGGGGAAGGACTCTTCATTAGGGACTGTAGTGATAGGACAAGGGGTAATGGGTTCAAACTTAAACAGGGGAAATTTAGATTGGCTATAAGGAGGAAG
>JARCZZ010025571.1:0-14619 GCA_030323915.1 Brotogeris chrysoptera
CCTTCCAATATCTGAAGGGGGCCTATAGGGCTGCTGGGGAGGGACTCTTCATGAGGGACTGTAGTGAGAGGACAAGGAGTAATGGGTTCAAACTTAAACAGGGCAAGCTTAGATTGGCTATGAGGAAGAAATTCTTTACTGTGTGGGTGGTGAGGCACTGGAATGGGTTGCCCAGGGAAGCTGTGAATACTCCATCACTGGCGGTGTTCAAGGTGGGGTTGGACAGAGCCTTGGGTGACATAGTTTGGTGTGAGGTGTCCCTGCCCATGGCAAGGGAGTTGGAACTAGATGATCTTAAGGTCCTTTCCAACCCTAATTATTCTATGATTCTATGCTCAAATGAAAAATAATAAAGGAGAAAGTTGCTAAATGACAAAAAATAAAACATTTATCTTCAGATGTTCGTGTGCAATTCTTATAACACTTAAGCCCTTCTTATATTGATCATAGTGGCTTAAACATTTAGTTTTTCTGCTGTTCTAGGTAGACTGAGTTCTGTTTGGCATAACTAGGAGGTGGTTTGGTACAGCTCTTTTAAATCACTGAAAGTTTATTTCTGATGAGGAGTCTTTATGAAGCACCTGAAGCACCTCTCTTGGCAATGGGAATCATCAGCTCCCCAAGATAAAAGCAAATTACAGTATGTCTCTGATTTGATTTTTTTGGAGTGTCTTGCTTTCTGTATCCTGCTTTATGTAAGTCCATTTCTCTTCAGAGACACACCATTCTTTAAAATGAAATATCATCCTTTTTTTCTGTGTTAACATGTATGATGTCTCTATATTACCTTCATATTGAATACCTGTCAACTTGCTCATTTTGGTTGTATTTTGCGGGATTAGAAGCTCTGAGAAAAAAAACAAAACACAACCCTCTGGTATTTAGTTAGTGTGGCTTGAGATCCTGTCAGACCCTTCCACTAGCCAAATGGATCAAAATGGTTTTACATCCCACTTTTCTGGATGATGCATGAAAAAGTTAGGAAATGCTTTTCCATTTAATTACAATATTTTTAAATCAACACTTTAAATGAAAAGTACCATTTAAACATTGAAAATTCTCTGATACGTAAAAAATATGTGTGGTTTTCATTCAGAAGAAAGTGATTTAACCCTCCCTTTTACAATAGAGAGCATAAAAATTTTGTTTAGAAAAAAATCTAGAGATTTTTTTCTATCCCATATTACCACTTCATGCTCTTTGTCTTTTGATTAGTCCTTTGACAGAGTCTTCTCTGACCTACAATTTTCTAGACCTCAGCATCAGAATTAAAAGATAACAAATAAAGTCTGATGGCTGCTGAAAATTAAGGACCTGACTTAATTTTAGTGAAATCTTTCCCAGGTCTCTCTTCTTGGTAGCAGTCAGTTAATGTTACATAGCACTACAAGATACTGATCTTTTTGGCCTTTGTCATTCTGAAGCAGGAAATATTTAGATTTTCATTGCATTTCCAGTTCAAATAATGGCTGTCCATTTTATTTAACTGTATTATTTCAGACTACATTACTGTACACATTTGTATATTTAGTGTACATTTACTTTATAGTATATATTATTTTATAATGTAATTTAT
This sequence comes from Brotogeris chrysoptera, assembly GCA_030323915.1. Taxonomy (NCBI): domain Eukaryota; kingdom Metazoa; phylum Chordata; class Aves; order Psittaciformes; family Psittacidae; genus Brotogeris; species Brotogeris chrysoptera. Next base: position 1,577 of record JARCZZ010025571.1, read on the forward strand.
TTTATTTGTATATTTAGTGTATTTTATTTACTTTTTGGTGTCCCTGAATCATCCATGACCAAGAATTCTGATGTCAGTTGTAAAAATATTTGGCTTGAACTGAGCTGGCAGCTAGGGAAATCTTTGCCTGTGCTTTATTTGCTATTTAAGTAGTTTCTGTTTATTTTTTGTGCCTATTAGATACTGTATTTGACCTCATTGCTGATAACAACATGCAAGCTGGCAGAGACATGTTTGCAGTGATACCATTTTCATTAATCTGTCCATGTATTTAAAAGGTTCCTTTTCTCTTCAAATACAAACAGTATTATTAAGGCTGATACAGATTGTACTCAAGTGTTCAAAATACTGCCTAAAGGCTCATTCTCTGTAAGTGGGATATTACTTGCGAAATGTACAACATTAGAATCCACCAGCACTATATCCATATATACAAGTTTGTATTGACTAAGAATATTGTATATCCTGAACATCCAAAGAAGCTTTGCTTTAAAGGCAAAAATTTACATACTTTAAAATTGAAGGAGGAACAGCATTGAACAGATTTTATCTTCACTACTTCTGATGTGAGGTATTTGAACCCACCACAGAGAAGTGGATTTTTTTTTTATTTGTATTTTTTAAACTCTAGTGGTTGGTGATTGAATCAAGTCTGCCCAATTTGCTCAAGTATAGTCATGTTTCATTAGGACAGATAAAACATTCTAGTTCAAACTCTAGAAATTTCCAAACACGATCAAAAAGTCAATTGCTTCGGATAGAAATAACTTCTTTTTTCACACAATAGGTCAATCTTGGTAGTATATGGAAGTCAAAGAAAAATATCCTGTAAATGTCTCTGGGTAAAGCATTTCACACAGAAGAACTGTCTACAGCTACTTGTACTTTCAAGAACTGTTTGTATTTAGAGTTCCTGTCACTTTGTTTTGTTTTGTTTTGGGTTTCTTTGTTTGTTTTTGTGGTTTTGGTTTTCCTTTTGTTGTTTTGGGGTTTTTTTTGTTTGTGGCTGTTTTTCTTTGGGGGGAGGGGAGAGGTTGTTTGGTTTTGGTTTTGGTTTTTGTAAAAGCAAGTCAGGGAATCACTCTGGTTCCAAAAGAAAAAAAAAACCCAAACCATTTATGTTCATGCATCACATGGATACTGAATGCTGTATGTGCTGTAGTCTTTGAAAAACACAGCCCTAGAAGAAGCTATTGTGTTTCCATTGAACACTAATAAGCCTAGAAATATCAGAAGCTACCAACTCTAAGAGTCCTAGCAGTCTGTTAGTGCATGTCATTGGCCTCAGCACAATATATGGTTATTGTTCCAGCTGTCCCCTTAGGGAATTTTTTAAAGTGCTGCCCAGAAAGTGTTGACAGTTTATGCTGTGGGAGGCAGTGGTCTTATGAACTGTCCATAGTACAAGGAATACAAGAATATTACAGAAAGCTTTGGCCCCCTTGTCATAGTTTCTTAGAATTTCCCTACATGTGATGGACTTGGAAAAGATTGAAAAGTAGTTCTTGAAGACAGTGTGAAAAAGGATATATACTGTCTGCACAGTGTGTTAATTCTGTGGGTTATGTTAAAGCTCTTTTATCTATAAGATTGTTTATCTGGAACCTTTTATTAAACTAAAACCAAACAAAACTTTGCAAAATTTATGGGGCTTAAAACTTTACTTTTTTTTGTCCCTTCAGTGGCATACATAACACCTTGCAAGGCGAATGTAATTCTTATATAACTTTCATGTACAATTGCATCTTCCACTCAGTCACCAAAGCACATCTATTAAATAAGCATTCTATTAGCATACAATGCTATAATATAACACAGGGAGCTGTCATTAGTCTATATTTTCACACTTTGAGATGCAGAAACTCCTTCAGCAGGGAATGAGAACTTCGCAAAATATTGTCCTGTAAACAAAATTAAATCAAGAACAGCTTTAGAAATAATGTGAAAAAGCATTTGAGGTTTGTCTCTCACCCAGTATTGGCAGATTGGAAATAAGGATTTTGTTACAAACTGTAAAGAATATTATGTATAAATCTGCCAGTTGAGAATAATGCTAGCTCCTCCAAAGTTAAGAATCACTGTAGAAAAATGTTCAGTGCTCTTTATTGGCATATATGTATTTGCCTATCATCACCTCTTCCAATATCTAAATTGAGAACTAAATTGTTTTTTCAACCCCTGTTTAGCAACAAGTTTTCCTTAAGTCAGGCAGTGAATTCTGTAGCCAAACTGAGATCACTGGAAAAGTAGAAAGGAAATAATTATTAAAAAGCTTGGCCTCCACCTTTAACCTGACATAGCCCCATAAAGTTATGGTTAGGTGTCCTCCTGGTAGGATGTAGAGTAGTACCCATGAAACTGGAGGCAATTTACAGCATCTATGTTGAATCATACCAGTGAGGATTTGGTGTTAAGTCTAGGTGTTCCTCATCTTGTGTTGATAAAACAGTTGCTCAAATCTTCATTAAACCAGTGTTAACTTCAGAAAAAGTAAACCATAAAATGCATCCAGCAATTAGGAACATCAATGTCCAGTTGCTGTGTGTTGATGCTTAGAGACTTGGAGCACATCAGAAATGTCTGAAAAAAATGCCAGATTTGGAGCTAGTGTCGATAGGGCAGCTATCTTAAAAGATCAATGGCAATTTCTGAGTATCTTTGTAGCATTTGTGCCACTTTGAGGACATATAATGAGCAAAAAGTTTCAAGCGCGTGTGTGATGGAGCACTAGGTGTCAGTGAAGCTCCCAAGCCTCCTTGTCTAAGGGACTGAGCGAGCTGTGTTTCTGCAGAGGTTGTCTTAGCAATTACCTCCCAAGGAGTCTTATCCTAGCAATGTTGTACAGTCTCTGAAGTTTCCTAGAAAAAAACTTTGTCTTTTTGGCACACCAGCAAAACTTCTACCACATAAGTTCAGTGCTGGGGTGTCAATTTTACACCTTGGCTTGTCTTTTAGTAATAGCACCAGGGGGAATTAGTGATGCTGCTGGTTACACCCTGACTCCACATAAGGGTGTGGGTCCCTGGCCCATTCCATTCAGTGTATTGGTTTTCCTTTTACATAACCTTACCACAAATGGGTAAGTAAGTTGTCAATCTAAGTAAGAGTTGTTATATCCTTCCACATGTTATTTCAGATACAGTCTATATGGCCACAGCTTTTTTTTTCTGTGGAGACTGTAGCATCAGTTGTTATATCAAAAGGTTCTTACAGCGGCTGCAAAAAAATATGGAAAGTCTTGTAAGAACATACGCTGTTCTGTCTCCTTTTTTACTATGATGGATCTGTACTTCAGCAAAATAGAAGTGTAGCATGCAGTAACTGGAATGGAAGCCGCAGAGATTTTTAAAAGTGTTCATATCTGGTGTTCTGTTTGAGGCTTAACACAAATTTTCTTTTAAAATATTTATGCAATTGAAGTTGGTATCAAATGACATGATAAATGTCCTGCTTTCAAAATATTTGTTAAGGGACTGAAAGAAATAGCTAAGAGAAACAGGATTGTAAATACAACCACCAAAAGCTGAAACATTTTCAAGTATTACCCTTAACAACACTAGTTGATGCTAAAGCTCTAAATTATGTCATTCTGTCTCCATCATGTGTCCCAAAAGTACAAAATGTAAAATGCTCAAAGTATCCTAGAAATGGTCTGTGTTGGTAGAATATTAATAACTGCTTCAAGATAACTAGATGGTGACAGATTCACTAATTCACACAGAGTAATTATGACGCTTACCTTTAGAATACCTTGGCTATTACTGGTGTTTTGTGAGAAGCAATGCTTCCAGTACAGTTTTTACAATATTTTAAAAGATAGGTTCTCAATAACTGCTAGGGCTCCAGAATGGTTGAAGGGTGGAGTAAAACTTTTCTTCCTTGAGTTAGAGATTTTGATGTAAAGCTAAGAGCAGAGCCATATTTTTTCAATTTACTCATTGGCTAGTGCAGTGAAAAGGTCATTGACTGAATGAGTCTGTAGCATGTGTACATAATTGCGTGATCAGAGCCTTTCTAAGTAGGTTCTGAAGTGGAAGAGATGGCAGAAACAGCTAGAATTGAAAAAACAACTAAATTATTTTGGTTTTATTTTTTTTTTTACACAAGGAGACAAACATCATCAGTGCAGGAGAGTAGGGTTCTTTTTACTGTGACCATGCCTTCACTCAAAATCAGCTGTAAAATTGCTGTAGGTTTTGTCTTCCCTAAACAGCCCTAGAGAAGAACAACTGATTTTGTCAGTTCCCTTGACTTTGGTCATTCAGGGGAAGCATAAGAAATGCTGGGAAAAATATTTGTGGGCAAAATAATTGCTCCCTTAAACAGTCTTGTAGGCTGTGTTTCACCCAAAGCCTTTGCAGGGAACTTTTTGAGAGGCTGCAACATCCAATCAAATTCTGAGCCATGGCATGGGACCATGAAGAAAGAGGTCTGTGTTAGTGTACATACATCATGATGATGTGTGTAGATCATGCAGCTGCTAGAACTGATGGATAATACTGTAACTTCTGTTTTCTTTCCATCTTTCCTACTTACAGATTCTAAATTCTGAATAGCAGGAAGCTCGTACTAGGTGGAGTACTGTAGGTACTACAGGAACACTTATGTACCAAAGGGTACATTTATTCATTCCTGATTTATCCATCTATATTAAACTGTAAGGAAAATCCAACACGTATTTAGTATGTGAAGAGAATTTTACTTTATATAAAAAATCGGAACTCTTCATAACCACTCTTTCTGGGATCCATTTGTACACAATTCATCTGTATTTAGCTTGGACGCAGTAAGAGTGTGAAACTTCTTGCAGGCTGCATGTAATCATGACATCATCCAAGATTTCATTTTCTGTCAGATGCAGCATTGCTGTGTTCTCTCTAGAGCCGGGGCAGGTTGAATGCAATTGACTGTATGACTGAGTGTCTGCTATTTAATGCTGCAAGGCTTGTCCCATGGTAGCACTAGTGTGGATCTGAATGTTCCATTCTCTCCCCTGATCTGGCAGGAATAGCAATACAGACCTTATCTAGCCCAAGCAATGACACATGCTTTGCTAGGGAATAGTGAATCCAATTTTTTTGGTGCATAATTATGAGGACAGAACATATTAAATGTGAAGAAATCAGTTCTTTTACCAGTTCTGACAATATATCTACAAAACTAAAGCAACAGGGTTTTTTTAAACACGTGACATTACACAATTATACATTTGGTTTTGTATAAGCAAAATGTTTAGTGTGGACTCTAGTTTGAAGTATGTGTAACTTTTCTGAACACATGGCATAAATATTTTTATACTCTCATTTGTTGCCCATAACAGCTCTACCACATGCCTTTGCTACCGCTGCCCTGCATAGAGGCTGTATGGCAGCTCTAGTTTTGAAATAGTAGCACACCGTATAAGCACTTAACTCAGGAAGGTGGTCCCTACTGCTCTGTGATCACCAGTATAGAAAGAGAAAAGTAGATGGGTTAACTGGGTTCAAATATTTGAGGGCAGAGCAATTTAGGTCAACTGTAAAAAGCTCTGAGAAGCAGCTTCGTAAACCAGTGTGTTCACAGTATTCCCTAGCTACTTTTCTTCCTTTGACAACAAGAGTTGATTAGAGATGTAGGAGGTGTGCTGATTCTCAGAGAGTCTTTTATGCTTGGTACACCAGCATAGTTCAGCCTCACTCTAACTGAGAATGAGCCAGAGTTACTGCTTGTGTTGTTGTAAACAAATCCATACTAGAATATTTTATACTATTAATCATCTTCAGAAATTAAAATTATTGAATAAGAAATTGGACTGTTAAAGGAGAACTTAGAACTCAACTGTTGGCCAGGATTTTAAAAAATTAGTAGTGAAGGAAGCTCTTCCCCAAAGAGTGTCCAGCTGGAGACGGTAGGAAGGACTGTACTGTGAAAAGGTTTCTCAGAGTTTTAGAAAAATGGTTTTTTTTTACTTGACTTTGTTTCAAATTTGAAACAAGGGCATTAAAAAAACCCCAAAACAGTATCGCATCTGGAATTTTTGTTCCTTTTACTGAAATTAAATATTCTCTATAAATATTACCTCTTGACAACAAACACAGTAAATACAGTAATTACCACTGTAGAATCTATGAGTGTAGAATATTGTCTGAATTGTGTTTCTGATAATGATGTTTTGTAATTCTAGATTATTTTTAGCAAATTCTCAGTCAGACATTTATGTGGATTTGAGGGAATCCTCTCAGACCCAGCAAGCATTTCTCACAGCTTCGTATTAGTTTAAATTTTATTTGCATATTTTTTAAAATTTTGTTATTTTTAAAGTTTGTTTTGGAAGTAGTTGGATTTTTGAACAAGAATATCGTTGATATTCATAATTAGGGCCAAATAAAAGTGCATTTCTGATGTCAATACTTAACATATGCCTATTATGAAAGAGGCTCCCTAACTATGGAGATGAATTGAGGTTCTGAACCAACAAACGACTTCATACACACAGGATTCAATTGTCTTCAGTGTGATGAGCAGTGTGCCCATTGCTGATCAGAATTATGACGATACATGATACAAGGACCTAAAATACCATTTTTCATATCAAACTATTATTTATGAGAATGAAAAAATGGAAAATAAAATTGAACACTCCACAGGAAGTTGGAGTTTCAAGCACAAAACCCCAGATGGCCAGAAAAAAATCAGTGCTACAAAATACATACTTGCGCGTTTATACTTTACATTAACCTCAAATCAATGGCTTCTGGAAAAAATGATGATGGATCCCTTTCAGTCTTCACCCCCAAACTATGTGCACATTTACAGAAAAAAAGCATTTGTTTATTGTAATGATATATGATTGCATCATGGTATAATTAAAGTCTGTGCTATTTTTCCATTATAACCTTTTATTTGCAGGAGCATTCAAAAGCAGATGTAAAAATTTAACTGTGAATTGAAATTTGCTGAAAAGCCACGGGTCCAAAAAAGGCACTTTTTCCTACATGAATACCTTTTAAAGTTTTTGATGTTATTGTTTCAAATATCATGCTCTAGTTCTGAAGCACTTTTGCTGAAATGAATGTTGATGGCCTGGGTAATGGATGCCTTTCTGCTCTACTCCTTGGCTTCCCTTGGTGCTGGTCTTGAATCCTGTTATTAATTTTTCCATACAAGAAGGACAGTGTGAAAGTATGTGAGGCCTAATCTCCTGCTGCATGCTAAAATATGACACAATTTGCATGCTTCCACTTTGCATGAAGAAATTTCACCCAAAGCAAGTAAAGATTTTAATGGTGCTCATATACATTGCATGCATGTGGCAAATTACATAATTTTCCATCAAAGCATAAAGTGGCTTCTGTATTCATGTGACCATGCAAGCCCCATAAATCCATTGCTGGGGGTCTTGCCCAGCAGGCATCCACAGCACACAGTCTCACTGCAGTTTCCTCTATTAGACTGCTGCCTTCTGTAATTGCTTGCCCAGAGCATGTATATTTGCTAATGATATAAGTGAAGAAAACATGCGGTGTTTTATACGCAGAACAAGCAAGCAAACAAACAAACAGTAGTTATTCCTGCTGTGAAAACTAAACCAGGGAAGTGTAACTTGGTGAGACAACACCACACACGCACATATGAGAGCAGGAGTGACAGAACTGAAGAATGAAATAATCTAACTGGGATTCCTTTGTAACAACTGTGCTGCTGCACGTCTATGTGCACAACATAGTCCTTTACAAAGGCATTCTTGTCCTCTCCTCCAACAGCACTGGCACTTTGTGTAGGCTTGGCTTTTCTTTATTGGGTATTTGTTTCACATTTTGCCTTGGCAATTCCAGACTGTCTTTTTTTGTGTTGGGTACAATCTGTGCAAAGATAAAGTGACTGTCACAATCCTAACACTCTTGGGAGCTTAGAGAGTCTCTCTTTTGCACCAGTTGCCCTTTCTTGTTTTCCCAAAACTTGATTAGTAGGTTGTGACAGATCATGATCAGTGCACACTCGTAAATCTTGCAGGTGTATCTGAGAGTCTGCTTACACCGTATTAACAGATGACGATGTTTTTAACTTTGACCTGGGCATAAGGGAAGACAGTGTTTGGATAACCAGTCCCTACTGGAGTGCCAGAAGAACCCTTCATGTGACAAAGTGAACTGACCTTTTGTTTGTCTTTAAAGACAGCCCTGGCACACTACATCTGGAGCTGGTGGGGCAGAGGTAGCGCTGCTGAGAGACCCTGGTTTCGCTACATGCCTTTGGAGGGGTGGAGTCCCACAGAGGCTGCAAAACAGAGCCAGAGTGGGAAGAAAAGAGGTGTTGCTCTGTACTGTACTTGGACACTACTACGGAAATTAAATCTGGAAGTTGTATTATTTCCTTCTGTGTCCCATTAATGACTTACTAGGCAGCTGCAGTGGGACCCAGCCAGTGTGGAGGCAGTTCCCACAGAAACCCCACATGACTTTTAAACTGGGCCATATGCAATCTGTTAGCACCAGAGGGGGGAAAATGGCTCCTAACTGAAGGCAGCCATGCTGAACTCCAGCTGTATCTGTGGTTTTGCTCAGAGCTGATGAGGACTGTAATGGGAATATTGACAGATGCTTTATTTAAACTGGGTTATTCAAGAGCTACTGGAGCACATGGACAGGCATACCGCAGCACTTCAGATGGGTGGTGTGGTGTAAAAAATAAAAAGGCCTATAAAATCCCATGTTTTGTCTTAGCTTTTATAAGTTCTCTTTCTTGAACACTTCTAAACCTTTATACTTTGATATCTTTTTACATAAGGATCTTAAATTGGGAAAAGGTTACATCGGTACCCACAGTAATCTTTTATCTCAACCTGAAGAAATTTCAAGAAAGTTGTATATAACATGTATTGTTGTCCATTAGTGGTCTTGATAATTGAAATGGATATGTAAATGGGTTATTTACTATCTCATTTCTCTTCCACGTTGTTGCTCAGCAGTGATTATTTCAGGCTTTTTTATTGTTATTACCCTTTTAAACAAACATATCAAACCAAACAAAATCTGAAATACAGTCTTTGCCAAAAGCTACCCACTTGTTATTTTCCTATAGATTTCCTACATTTTCTCAGACAGCTGTTAACACTCTATATTCTTTTGGAGGAACATGTATTCATGCCACCATTTACATCCCTTTTGGCTCTGACACTTGTTTTCCTTCACTGTATCCTACAGGGAAGATCATAATGAATCCCCCTGTGAAACTGCTCTACAAAACACATTTCTCTGCCTGCAGGCCAAAGAAAGCAGTTTGCCCACTGGATTCCCAGCTATATACAGAGTTGCTACATTTTTGTTTGCCTAGTCACACTACTGGAGCTAATTCTGCACTCTTGGACATGATGAAACAGCTGCCACCTGCTAGGAAAGCAAAGGGGATCTATAGTAGGCCTAACAGTATAGCTAGCCTCAAAACTTTAGAGTGAATCTAAAAGCAATGTGATTTCTGAACTCTGTGTCTGGTGGATAGGGAGAAATAAGGAGAAATGCATCTTCTCTTCAGTATTGGTTATTGGTCTACTTAGGTGCCCTTTCTTAACAGTGGAGCCGATTTCAAAGCACCTAATTCCCTTCATTCATTCTTCATAAAACATTAAGATGCTTGGAGGCATTTTTTGGAATCCACACTAGAAATGTGGGTCCCAGGAAGATGAAACTCCTCTCATTTAGATGATCTAACCACTCCCCTACACTTAATTTTCCCCACAATCTGCAGTTCGACACATGTGCCAGGTTCTGCTGTGAGGGGGTTTGGGATACTATGACTTGTGCTACGGATGAGTCTAGTTTTCACAAAATGCACAAGATGTACAAGTGCGCATCAAGCACTGTGAGCACATCTAAGTTTTCAGGTCCAAAGCCAAAGCCAGTCTGATTGAGTAAATCTATCTTTTCCAGTTCAAATTCTAACCTGGATGATACAGCTAGCAGTGATAAGAACGAACTGGTGGTGTGGACTATTGCCTTGTTGGTTAAACAGTTCTGCAATACATAGTTTACTACAAGTAGGTAAAGCAGTGGTACTGGAAATAGTGGTAACTGACCACATATTTTTTCCTAATTTTTATGTTTTATTATGGTTCCTAATTTTTATTACTTATTCTTTTGTTTTGCCACTAATTATATTTCCGTGGTGTTAATGACTATGTATGTAATAATTAATAATTAGGTTTCACAGGGACTAAAAAATACCTTTATGTTAAAGTGAGGAATATGGAGGTCTGGGAGAAAAGAATCATGTGATGACTTCTAAAATAACAGTATATCTGACCTCTGATTCATTCTATTACCAGCACCTTTTGCTTGCATTTAGTGGATGCTTTTGCATTTCCCATTGTCCAGCTTACAACTCTGTTATCTCTACAGTGGTTTTCCATTCAAACACCTCACATCTAGTAGTGGTATCTCAAAGACCTTTATCGTACTGTAAGGGTGATGAGGCACTGGCATGAGTTGCCCAGGGAAGTTGTGAACGCTCCGCCGCTGGCGGTGTTCAAGGCAAGGTTGGACAGAGCCTTAGGTGGCATGGTGTAGTGAGAGGTGTCGCAGCCCATGGCAGGGGGTTGGAACTAGATGATCTTAAGGTCCTTTCCAACCCTATTCTATGATTCTGTGATCTCTCTAAGTATGAGTAAGTTTCCAGTGACTAACTAGCTTACCTTCAGACTTGAAACTTTCTTAATTTTTTGTTTGAATCTAAAGCCTGTGAATTCAGGATGCTGTCCCATCTGAGGATTTGAAGAATACTGAAGTGGAAAACACCAACATGTTGTTTCAGTTGTCTCTCTGGTGGTTTTTGTTTGGGGTTTTAGTGATGGGGGTTTTGATTGGGATGTTTTGTTGTTTGGGGTTTTTTTCCCTTATTTTGTGGTCAAAAGTGAAAAAGAAGTTGCAAGTATTTCCTTTTTCAATTTCAGTGTCCATACTTAAAACTTACGCCTCTTGCTTTCAGCAAGTGCATGCAAGAGAGCCCTAGCCCTTTCATAGTGATCCTTCAATACAGTAAAGACCTGAGAGTATAAAATTCTTTGCAGTGTCAGGTCTGTACTTTCAATGGAGAAGTTAATGTCTGCAGAAAAGATATTGGAATAAAAGGAAAGACAGCTGAATGCTTCTTACATATGTCAACGGAATATGGCATCAGAGTTAATCATATGGCCATCTGTCATTTTGGAACGAATGTACATGTTTAATTACATAACTTGGAGCTGCATAAAGTTGTAAATAGTACTGCAATGGTTACTAACTTCAGTAAAGCAGAGCTTTTTGGCACACAACTTGCTTTTAAGAAAAGCTGCAAATTTTAATATAAAATATCCTATTGCATTACCTCCTGGTCAGTTTGTAGCCTAAATGCTTCAGAAGCATTGTGAAATTAAATAAACTAAAGCAGATATAGCAGTGGTAAGTAAAAGTCTCAAGGGGAAAAAAAAAAAACAAACAAACAAACAACCAATTAAATAATCCTATCTTCAAAATACAGGAGCTTTTATTGTGTTTTCTTAACTGATGGAAAGAATAAGCTCACCTGTTTGGTTGCTTAAGAAGGAATAATGTATATAGCTGGGGATCATCTGGAGTGTGTAGGTGGTTCCCCTCCAAGCTTGACACTTAAAAGCAGAAAGAAGAGCTCTCCAGATGTAAATGGAGGAGAGAGGAAGGAGGGTTATTCACAGGACACAAAGATTACCAAAGGCCTCTTGTCCTTACTGAGTCAGGTCTCATAAAGTGAGCCAGCTGTATTTAATTAATATCCATTAACTATATTAACCATCTATAGCCAACCATAGCTTTCCTGTCCTGCAGGGGGCTAATGAGGAACCACAATCCCACCAGGAACAACCGGCTGATGCACTGGTAAAGAAGATCACTACTGGTGCTGCAAGGAAAAAGTGGCAGGCCATAGCAGTAGGGGACTTGACTCTGAAAGGAACAGAGGCACCCATCTTTCGGCCTGACCCAGGCGCAAGGGTGGTGTGTTGCCTACCAGGGGCTCGGATCAGGGATGTTGCAGGGAAACTGCCTGCTCTAGTTGGTACCACTGACTATTACCCACTTCTAGTGATCCATGTGGGTGCTACTGATATAGATAGCAGTAGCCTGGAGAAAATAAAGAAGGACTACAGAGCTCTGGGAGAGGTGGTTAGGGGCTCTGGAGCTCAGTCTGTCTTTTCATCAATTCTCCAGGATACAGGGCAGGACCTCAAAAAGTCTAGGAGGATTGGCCAGGTTAATAAATGGTTAGAAGGGTGGTGCTATAGTCAGGGGTTTGGGTACCTTGAACATGGGACTCAATTTAGTAGGCCAGGTCTACTGGGGGCTGGTGGAGCTGGTCTGACAAAGGGAAGAGTGGATTTGGTAGGAGGCTTGCCAGACTGGTCATTGATGCTTTAAACTAGATGCATTGGGGGAGGGGGGCGTCATTCCATCCCAACACACCCAGTCACTTGCCAGCACCTGTAGTAAACGTTCAGAGCACTGCAGAGATATTGCAGCTGCTCCAGCCAATGAGCCGGCTTCAATTGGAGCTCGGCTCAGATGCCTCCATACAAATGCCCACAGCATGGGGAACAAACAAGAGGAATTAGAGATGTGTGCACATCTACGGGGGTATGATACCATAGACATCACAGAAACATGGTGGGATGGCTCCTATAACTGGTGTGTTGAAATGGAAGGTTACAGGCTCTTTAGGAAAGACAGGCCCGGCAGGCAGGGAGGGGGGAGTTGCTATTTATGCTAGGGATAGGCTGGAGAGGATGGAACTCTGTCTGGGGACAGTTGAGCAGTCGACAGAGAGTTTGTGGGCCAGGGTTAAAGGGAGAACAGTGATGGGAGACATTATTGTGGGGATCTGTTACAGACGACCTGACCAAGAGGACTCTGTGGATGAAGTGCTCTATAAACAGATAGGAACAGCCTCACACTCGCAGGCCCTTGTTCTGATGGGGGACTTCAGCCACCCTGATATCTGTTGGAGGGATGGGACTCCCTGGCACAAGCAATCCAGGAAGTTCCTTGATTGTGTGGAAGACA
>JARCZZ010025572.1:0-24191 GCA_030323915.1 Brotogeris chrysoptera
GTTACTAAACTGTTCTTATCTCAACCTGTGGGAGTTGCATTCTTTTGATTCTCCTCCCCATCCCCCCAGGACTGGGGAAAGAGAGAGGGGGAGTGAGTGAGTGAACGAACTGGGTGAATTATTGAGGGGCTTAAACTATGACACTTGCTAATCCTGTGTATTGATTCAGGAAATAAAATCCCCCAGCTTGAAGTGTTTTAGGCCTCTCCTTGATGTCATTTAGTGTCCATGTAGATGTACATAATCTACATGTACAAGTTATTTACATTTAATTATAGGTAACAAATAATGGCAAATTCCAGTAAATCTCAACTCACCTCCTTCCCCTATGCCCCAGAGTAAGGAACATGTTTTAATGCTGGACAACCTTTAGACTGGATAAAGCAGACTACCCGAGACCTTTCAGTGATCATGTACAGACTGCTGATTTTACAGGTTGTTGTGTCAGCTAAAATCATCTGATAAGCAGAGGCAGAGGTTTGGCAATAAAACCAGGAATGAAATCCTTAGCCCCTGTCCCACCTATGTGGTGTTTCCTGAACCCCTCAAGGTGGCTGGTATCTGGCTGCCTTTGGCCAGTGGAGAGGCAAGGAAGAGTTTTCTGCCTCTGGCTGTTGCTAGGTGACGTACCCTGTACTAGGGCTCTGCTAATCTGGAGCAAAGATCTGGGGCCATGAGGCTGGTTCCTATTTCTCAGGGGAAATGGCTTTATATAGCTGCACCCTGAAACTCTACCTCCTTCCTCTCTGTTGCCCACTGCTGCAAAGAAGAAGGGATCAGGCTTTTTTTTTTTCCCTCCAGTACTGAAATTTTCAACTGTTGTTTCAGTTGGCACTCATAATTTATGTGGCTTTTTTCTTCCTCTTTGGGATGAAATGCAATAATAAGTTGCAGGTGAGGTAGTTCAAATCAGGAAGGAAATGTCTGAACATGGAATTGTGTTGCTTACTGAGCTTGGATGGGCAAATTTGAAGGTAATTCAGCCTTTTAACAAATTTTCCAGGCAACCAGTGGACAATTTTTATATTACTGAAATGGAAAACTGAACAAGAGCCATTTCCTCAAATGCTGTATGTAGTTGTTGTGAATATCTTTAATTGTGTAAGAGCCACTGCCTTCATTTAATTAAACTACTTTGTTTGGATTTGTAGGCAGTCTGGAACATGAAACTATAATGTTTGGATTCTCAATTCCAGACTGGCTGGAAGATTTTTAGTATCTTCTATGTGGGGACAGGTAAATGACACTAACAAGCATGTATTTTGAAATTATGGCCCCTAATGATAGGATTTGTCAATGGAAGAGACAGGGTGCTGGAGTATGAACAGAAACTTGTGTCAAACAGCAGTTCAGGTCAAAGGTTATCTCCTCATCATATTTTTGTCATAATTTTAAAAGCTTCAGCTGCTGCAAGTACATGTGGGGGAGGTTCATTTGGAAAAAGAATTTGGTTTGGAAAGGAACACACAAATTGTTATCCCATTTTTTTGCTGCCAAACTGTACTCAAAAACAACATTTGTCAGGATGCTGTTGCCTAACATGTTTACTGAACTATGAAAGCCTCCGGTTATTTATGAATGCAGTCTGAAAATTGAATTTAGTCTCTCTGATCCCTGCCTTGCACAATGATGATGAATGATATTAAACCTGATTGGTATGCTGGTGTGTGTGCATATGGCCAATGCAGATAACAGCCTCTACAATCAATACTTGTTATCATTGACAATGTGAGCTACAGTAACTTGTAAGTTACTTCCTTGCACTTACACTTACCCTTTACTTAATTTTTCTGGTTCAGGGCCAGTTATCAGGATTCCTGAGCAGATGAAAAATCACGCAGATTTTTAATGTACTTTCAATAGGACTTTATCTGTGGGAAGAGTAGTACACTGAGTGGATTTTTGTAACTGCATGTACATCTTGAGATAGGGAGGGCAGGAAGAAAATTGCAGCCTGCAGGTGTTAAAAGGTCTCCCAGGTTTGTCCAGAGAAGAAACTCTGACCATTTGAGTTGCCAAAATCAGGTATTGCTGTCACTAAAATGACATAGGTATTAATGTATGGCTTGCAATTCTTCTTTGTTTTCCTTTGCTTTATTTAGTTCCTCCCTGTTGAGGTTTCACATGCTGGAGGGATGTGTTAAGCTTGTTCTTGGTTCCTCCTTTGCTGGCAGGGGGATAATGTGTGGCAACCACCACTGTGGCACCATAGCAGGAATTTTCCCATGTTAAACCAAGGCTCTCGTTTCTCCTCCTCACCTGAGAAATGAAGTGGTGAACATGGAAGTGATCATATTCAAGTGCCTGTGATGGTGCTCAGATGGGAAATCAGCCAGCCAGGAGCAGGGAGAGGTCATTAAAGTGAAGTGGGGTGGTGGGAGTGAAGAGGTGCAAGAGCATACTATGGAGTGTAAGATAATACACTTCCTTATCACAGGGCCTATGACAGAGTAGGTTTGCCTGCTGCTCTGTGTTATGCTGTGTTCAAGAGGATCCTGTGATTCAGTGGTCAACAGAACGCAATTAGAGGAATTTCTTGTTGGACAGTAGTGACTTTATGGAGTCCCACAGCTATGGGTTTCATTTTGGTGTGAACCCAAAATATCTCTATGTGGTGTACAACATAGTTGATACTGTACAGGTTTGGGTGTTGGGGTGGGGTTTTTTTGTTTTGTTTTGGTTTGGTTTTTTTTCCCTTTTATTTCATTTCTGATTCATTTAAACAATGATTTATGTGTGGGTTATGGGCATCCCTCTGCAGTCGCCGCTGCTACATTCACGCCGCTTACTGTCACCCAGGCGTCACAAGGTGGTAACAGCAGTGGGATATGCCTCTTGTTTCCAAAGGGGAAACAGTTCAAACACTCTTCTTTTTACCTCACTCTGTCCCACCTGTCTAGTTCTTGCAACTCTGTCAATGCAGTCCTCTCTCCCTCCTTACCCAGGCTGTTGGCTCTCAATTTATCCAGTGCTCCTTCCTCTTTTCCTCCTGTCCCGCTATGGCAAAGTTGACCGTTTCCTTCTCCCTTTGTACCAGGAGTCACCAGGTGGTGCTATTTCCCAATTAAATGCCCTCCCTTGCATTGCAGCGCAGCCCAGCCCTTGTAGAAAGGTTTCATGGTGTTTGGTTTTGTGATGGGGCTTTCTTTGGTGTGTCAGGGAGCGTGAGGGGACTTGCATCTTGCCTGTGTTCAGCCTTGAGTCATATTCTGAAGCAAAGGTGTTCCCTGTGACTTAATCAGCCACTGCCTTGTTCAACACTGAGGTCCCTGGAAGGGTGGACTGCTTCTACATAGCTCGCGAGTACACTGTTCTACTCAAAAGCTGCTTTACTGTAGTATAAAGCATGAGCAAGACTCACTAAGGATATCCTCAAGCTTTGCACTGTTAGGTTGTCCCCCTTCCATCAAGAGGGTTTTTTGCTTATTTGTTGGCATGTGCTGCTACTCTAAAGGAGATATGTGTGTGTCTTCTTGTTTCGCCTTTCATCATCTCATCTTCTTAGTCAGCTGGATTGATACCACCTTATTTGCAGCTGCTTTTTATAGATGTCATGCTCTTACTTGAAACTGCAGAGGCAGTTCAAAGCAAGGAGTTCAGCATCTTGAGCAAATAGCCAGTGCCCCCAAAGCCACAATTTGAGATGAAGGAATGCAAATAAACACCAAGTTCCCGTATTCCTTTTCACCAGGCTAAGCAGTTCTTCCTCCACTATGTGCTGTCAAGGGCATAAGAAATTAACTGAGATTCTGGTTTTTGATTTAAATTTAAAATCCTCCATTTCTCTTGGCAGTTCAGCTGCTGTTCTGAATTTGATAACTTACGTGGAGAGGGAAATGAAATGTGTAAGAAATGACACAGAGAACTAGCTGGAAATTTGATCTGGGGAAGAAGTCTCTAACTGTTAATAACCACGGAAGGCTGTTATCTTTGCCATCCATACTCTTAACTACCGTGGTGGTGGGGTTAGCTTGTACTCCATACAATAAGATGCTGTGATTAAGCATAGGTATCTAAATTAGAGTATGGGTTTGGGTTTTGTTTTTTTTTTTGACTGAAGCATATGAGCTTTAGAAATGGCTAAGTTAGACATTCCAGAGCTTAGTAAGCTGCAGTTAATTTGTTGTTGTTATTTTTTAATATATTCCACAGAGTTGCTGTTCTTGATTCATGTTGCAGAGAGGAACTGAGGCAGCTGGAGTACTGACCCACAGGCTATGTATTCTTCATGAATTGCATTTCTTTTTTGCTTTATGGTTTGTTTTATTTATTTTCATTCTCTTGGAGTTATTTTAAAGAGTAGCTTTAAAGGAAGTTTCTTGGATCTCCCTTTCCCTCCGCAGCCCCGTCTCATACATAAAGATGGCTTTGTATTCCCATGCCAACTTTACATGCATAAGAGTTAGCAGCTTATGGAAGAGCAGCATGGTTTGTAAGCACTGGGTGAGTAAATGCGCAGCAGCCACATGGGCCACTTTGTGAATTCTTGGGTAGTAGATAGTTTAACTGGCTGCTAATCTTGCCACCCACTGCTCATGCAGTGTAAAACAAGATTTGTTCCTTACTGCTGATCTCATACTGTGACAGTCGCTATCTCTTAAAGCATTTAAACAGTTCTTTGTCACTGTACTGTCTGAACATTTTGCAGCTATCACCAGTTTAAATCCCTGCAATGCTGTTGTGAGGTAAAACCAAGTAATTGTTATTTTCATTTAACAGCTAGTGAGCTGAGAGTGAGAGCCAGAAATTCCTGTGCCACATGCAGTTCTTGCAGCACTGGGAGAAAGGATTGTATTCTGATATAACAGGGCTGACATGTCTCTGTGAACAAGTGGTGCACTTCTTATGTGTAGAGAGAATTAATCAAATTGTAATGTGCACCTGAGGAAAAAGCCTATTCTGTAGCAGATTTGTGCTGCTCAACACCAGCATTGGCCTGAAATTACACTAGCAATTTGAAATGATGTGTAGGGTTTTTTACTTGGGAAAACTGACACAGACCGTATTAGCTTTGTGGAAGTCGTATACTGACTGACTTAAAAGATAACCATTGTTACCACATCTAATGCGTTTTAAAGGAGGACATGCAATGAACAGAAATGCAGACTGCGATGTTCTTGTAAGGTTCACACGCTAACAGATGACTGAAAGAACTGTGGTGGTCCCTACTGAAGAAGTGAGATGCTGCAGAATAATCCTCCCCCTCAAAACACGGTTGCATTGAGATCTGTGCTGGGAGTTGGAGGAAGTCAGTTTCAGTGTTCAATGAGGGCATTGCTGTTCATTTGCAAGTGCTCCTAACATAGGAAGGTGCATGGTTGCACATTCACCCTCCTGGAGGCCAGCTCTGGTTCCAGTTCTTCTCTTTCAAAAATTTGCTTTGCAACTGAGTGCCCTTTGCAGAAGATCCTTGTAGATCACTGGTGGCATAAGGCCTCATCTGATGTCATTTGGAGTGCTTGTTGTGGAAGTACATTATCAAGCTTGGTAATGACTGAAGTCAAACAATGAAAGTAATGGTGATGGGGGACAACAGATCTTTTATTTGGGAGGACCTGTCGGGGACCTGAAAAATTGTGATGACCCTTTGGGAAGCATGTATGCCCCCTAGGACAGTTATGTAGGTCTGCAAGGGGGATCTCAGCAAATCAATGGGCAAAGGATCTTCTCCGAGAATCATGTTGCTCACAGAGGAAATAACGTATTCCTCATTATACAGGGTTGTAATGAAAACTGGAATTTACAGACATAATTTGTGTCCTGAATGAGATGCATAGTCTTTTGACTGTAGATGTGAGGTTCTTCAGCCTACATCCCTGCAGGCTGAAGCCTTTGGCAGTTTTGCGTTGGTCAGTAAGCCACTGTCAATCTAAGAGCTGCTCTCATATCTTCATCTGTATGCTTATGCAGTGGTGGGATTTGCTCGCTTGATACGTCTTGCAGATGGAAAAACTGAATACAGCGAGAAGCTATTTGCACTTCTTCCTAGACACCGTTCTGTGGTGCATGGCTGCATTTTTGCTGGGACAGACCTGATGCTTGGCAGATTCAGTTCAGTCTCAGGGGTGCCTCCGAACCCAGGTCTCATCAAAGGTGTTTCTCCTTACATTGTTTTCAGACAAGTGAGTAATACCCAGATACAGGGAAGGACAAAGAGTGTGTTTAAGGCTAGCAAAAAGTTTACTTGGTAGAGTAATTCTTGGATTAAAATACTGCCCATGGAAACTGTGATCAGGAGTCTGTTGTGCATAGCTCTTCCTTGTATGTTCATACAGTTGATAAAAATCCAAAGCCAGTTTCAGATGCTCTTCAAGCCACAGCCTTCCAGAGCAGCTGTAGCTGGATTAGTAAGACATGGAAAGTATTGCAATGCTGCCTGCATCTGATCATCTGAGTAATGATTAAAATGTCAGTGGCAGGCATAGGGATCTAAAGAAGGCTGTGAATTGCAAAGCTTTGTTTTGCTGTTCACTTCATTGCTTTTTTACTTCCATTGGAATTTAAAAGCTGTAATCCTGTACTCTTGCCTTACTACATCATGTGCCTCTGGGTTAAGGACTGGCATCTCCAAAGGCATTGAAGATGCAGGTTGGATGTCTCAGTACTGCATGCCAGACCTTGCCTGAGAAGTGACGTTCATCTGAGATATCAGTTCATCTGAGATCCGAGCTTGACAAGAGCTGAGCATACATTTCTGAAAAGCCCAGTGGTAGTTCAGAGTGCAGGCCTAGCAATTTGTTTGATGATAGCTAATAAAATGCTAACCGTCTAGCAGTGTTGCGATGTGATTACGCTGCTGTGAATTTTCATATTCCATCAAAGTCCTGCTGAGAATAATGGGAATGGGCCAGGGGGATTCAACTGTAAATGAAAATTAAAGCGTGGCCAATTTTGACAGTGGAAAGAATGGCTATTTTAATGTGCAGAAGCTGAACTGCCAAGTCAAACCCAGCTGTGCTTTATAGAGCTCCTAGAATGAAAGGTTTCTCTGCATTTGCAGTTTTTGTAAGTTTTGTTGATTATTTGTCTTCCCCTAAATTTAAACCATGTCTTTCTACCTCAGATTTGCTTGGCCAGTTGCAGAGGTTTTCAGTGCCTTTTTTTTTTTGATATTTAAAATGTCAAATGCACTGATGATAAAGGACAGTTTTTCTCCTTTTTGGCGACTTCATAGCAATTCACTTGTTTTAATATGTACATCTTAATTATTCCAACAATGAAAGTTCTAGACTGGGCAAGGCAAGGACCTCTCCTTCCTCTCTGCTGTAGCACTGACAGGAGTCAAATTGATGTAATGAAGAAGAGAATTTAACTTGGGAAATCTTGATCATAAACTGGCTCCTCTGTTCTTTTTCAGGTAGTAATGAACCACTCAATAAATTTGTCTGGTGGCATGAATATGTGACAGGGAGCCAGGTGCAAATGTGGTTGAAAATGCAGCGACTGCAGAATCCAAGGATGAGCTTGTTTACATTCTTCATCCTGCCTACTAGAGGAAGTAGAATTAGCAGGTTGGGGAGGAACACTTGCAGTGCTGCATTCTTGTAGATGGTTTATTAGAGCATATTTGTAAGCTTTAAAATGCGATGTCATAGGGTTTTTCTTTCTCAGGTATTTCCCTTAGCTATACCTCTGTGCCATAGCACTCCAGTTTCTCACATAGTGGATAGATGCTGTTGGCAGTTGTGTGACAGTCCAGGCCATGGCTCTGATTTAAAAGCACTTTGTTTTGGCATTAGCATTCAGACAGCGTAACTGGACCACAGTCTGTCTGCTTCATACTGGGGGGAAGTTCAGGTTGGATACTAGGAAGAAGTTCTTTACTGTGAGGGTGGTGAAGCACTGAACAGGCAGCCCAGAGAAGTCATGAGTGCTCCATCCCTGGCAGTGTTCAAGGCCAGGCTGGACAGAGCCTTGGGCAACATGGTTTAGGGTGAGGCATCCCTGGCCATGGCAGGGGGTGGGAACTTGATGATCTTAAGGTCCTTTCCCACCCAAACCATTCTGTGAAACCATTCTCTGAATTGCTGCTTCTCTTAATAATCAGGGGCAGCCAGATTCCTCTTTGAGCAGATCCTCTTCCAGGAGAGTGGGACAGCTTTTTGACTGTACCCTTGTTCTGTATGTTTGATCAAGCCTTTTTCTTTTCCTTCCACCCCTCAAATGTGTCTGAAAGATGACACGAGGCAGCATTATCTCACTGGAATGTGCAGAGAAGATCATTAGTGAGCCAAATGTGACCATAGTTGTTTCTGGTGTGTGCACTTACTGCACCTCTGGATGCTAGTCTGTTGTGAGAAAGTTTCAAAACAGCTTGCTGGTAGGCTTCAGTATTGCCTTCTGCCTGGAACCTGGGTTTCCATCAGTGTGAGCAGCATTGTAGTTCCAGCTGGTATGCTTGATGAAGAAGCTATGCCACAAGAGGCTGATACTACATCAGCCCTGACAGTATTGGTCACACTGTTGAAACCATTGTGACCAGGGATCCTCAGAGGAAGGGCTGAGCTGCCAAATGCTCATGATGCTTTGAAGCTAGGGTGCGTTAGTAGGTCAGATTTTGGGGACGCCCTGTGAGGTGCAGGAGAGTCCTACTGTGTTCTGTGGAAGCCATGTGAGCTGTGGGGTCAGTTTCTTGCTTATGTGAAAGGACTGTCACATTCAAATGCTTCTTGTATTATTGTTGAAATAAAATCTGCTTTACCTGTGTTTTTTGAGCACTTGGTATTAATACCCTCCAGGTTGCTAGGACATGATCATTCTTCTGATGTGTAAGACTAATGCGTGTTAAACCCAGACAGTTTTAATGAGAGCTCTACCTGTAGAGCGTGTCTCAATGAATCTTGGTTATTACAAGCAATGCTTTCGAGAGACAGACACTTTCAATTTATACAAATCTACAGAAATTGAAATACTATGGATTGAATCCTGGCTTTATCTAACCTGATGGGAAAACTCCTATCTTTCTGAAGGAGCCAGGTATTGGATCCCTGTTTTATAGAGATCAGTTCTCCATTACTTCTCAGTACAGATTTTTGTGGCACCCATCTCCAGGGTATCTCAAGCCTCTTTTAGATCTGAAATAGGAAGTTAGTCATGAGGTCTGTGGTGGTTAAAAGCCAGATGTTCTTTTATTTTTTTCTTACTTTGCAAGTGGGAGGACAGAAAGGACAACCAAGTATGTCCATTCTTATGTGAATGTACCATTTCCTTGTGAAGTGCTGTCTGGAATTCTTGTTTTATTTATGTTTTTGAAATCCTAAAGTCATAAAAGGATTTTTGCATGTTTTTTCCTAATTCTATATATATTAAAAATGCCCTGTGTGTTAGCATAGCATGAAAAGATTCTGCGTAGTCAAGAATAAAAAAGCTCTTGCAGCAGTGTGCATAATTATAGGGCTGCTGTTTAGTCATCAGTCACGATATGTGTGAATTTTTTTGTGAATTCGTCATTTATTCTGTTTCAGATGTAAACAGAATTTACATGAAGAGTTTAGTTTGTTCAGCACAATAGGGCTTGACCCATCTGAATCTATTAAAAACTATTATAATATTAAGGCTAAAGACTAGCATCCTAATCAGGGATGTGTCTACAGGGTGGTATAGTTCCCTTCAATTTGGGAGAGTGCTTGGAGAACCAGATCTTGTGATTGTACAGATATAAATGAGATATCCAGATTTAAATTAAAGAGCTAAATTTTTCTGCATTAGTTTTTCTGTTACAATAAATGCGTCTGAAACAGTGGACAGAGGAACATACCGACTGCCTACTTGTAATGGGAAAATGGTTTTCTTTTTTGATATATTGCTCATACTGAACTTCTGCTTTCTTTTTTTTTGTTTTTCCTTTTTTTCATATATAATCTTCCTCTGTGCTGCTGCAAATCAGCCAGAAGAAATCAGCAGCTCAGTTGTTGATTGCCTGCAAATGAGTTGCCAGCATCCTGCAATTCTGCTGGCTTGAAATACTGTCTCATCTCCTTTACAGTAACGAGAGCTGAGAAGAGCCAGGCAGGGTGGTTTTCTGTGAGCAGGAGTGTGGGTGGAATCACTGTGTTTCGTGGTACGCTGCTCTCCGTTCTAGAGCTCTGAAAATCCTCCTGCCTCAACGTGTGAGTAATGGAATTTAGAAGAACAGAAATTGCCTTTTCAGGTTAACAGGTAAAAATCAGGAAATAGTCATGCCTGCACTTGTTCCCTGTATTTATCAGAATCATCTGATACGGCTTCAGAATTCCAAATCCATTTTGCTGACCAGCGGGAGATTCTGAAGTTGTAGCTACTTGCGGTGAAGTAATAGCAATTTACTTACTGTGGATTATATTTCTACTCCTTTCCTTCCTCCCCACTCCTTTTGCTTATCTTGGTACCATGCCGTTTATAATTGATATTTTGTCAGTGTGCTACAAGGCTTCTGAAGAAGAAAGGAGAAAAGCAAAGCATGCAGTCGGTCCCATGAGTGGATTATCAAATGCATCATGAACTTGTTGATTCAGAATAATTGTTTTATATTTATTCCTTTCTTGATACTCCTTTCATGGAGTATGCTCTTGATTGTGATGAGTCAATTAGTAGTGCTGAAACCCTTGGCTTTTCCATGGATAAGGATTTTTCTGAAGAATTGCGGCATCTGTTCCTCAAAGTGCGATGTAACTCCTGAGATCATGCTCTCAGTTTCTGAAAATGGCCCAATCCACTCAGCTCAATACCACTGTGAACTTTTAGATAAGACAAAATGTTGTTCCTTGGTGTATGTTTGATGTTTTGTGTACACCAACATGGAGCAAAACAAAAAAGACAAAACGACTGGAGCATGTAGAAATCTAATAAAAAGAAGAACTTTCAGAACTAAAAAAGATCAGTTATCTGCATGCCTAAATATTAAATAGGCATGTGGCTTGGTAAGTCTGTTACAATCCTTGGAAGAAAAAGGAGCAAAGCAAGGATGATCAGTCCCTCAGATGTTAGAAAAGGAGATGCGTGTAGAGGAACGCCATATAGCAAAGGACAAAGATGGTAGCAGGAAAGCTTTGTACAGCCTTAGCAAGGAGGTTTAATTTCAATGCATTGCTGAGAATGAATACCTTTTCTACTTCTTTGAAGCAACCTTGCTTTCCTTGACTTCTGTGAGGTCGACCTGATAGTTCCCTATTGTCAGTAAAAAGATCTGGTTAGCAGTGAAAGATTTCTGCTAAGTTTTCAAGTTATATCATGTTCATACACCATGATTTGCTTTGCTTTCAGACAGGTGAGGGTCATGTTTGATGGGTGTGAGTACAGTAACATGGACTGCCTAGGTAATTTCAAATCCTGTGATGGAATGATAATTACTGCCTTACGTAGGAAGCTTTTTCTCTTTTACTTCCTTCCCCTCTGTTCTCTAATTATACTCCAGTAGCTGGCTGTTTTTATCCTCCAGGAAACATAACAGAAGTTGTGAGTGCTTGTTTAACTGAACCTCTTGGTGCGATAAATTGCCTGGCTCCTGGAAAGCATTGGCCATTGGCTACAACAGTGGTCATCCTAAAACTAGGTTTATTTGTTGTCTAAATCTATTGCTTCCACTGGAGTTACACAAGGGTTAAATTTAGCCCTCTCAGTAGTCCAAGCAACCCCAGGAGCAAAGTGTACCCATGCCTTTCAGCTTCTTGAGGGCTATTGGTGTGCCTGGTGTATGCTTAACTCCAGCCATGCTCGTTGTGAGTGATGCGAGAGCAATAGAAATGTTTGAGGTTTCTTTAGCATTATCATGAAGCATTAGTAAGAGTCATGAAAGATGAAGAGTTAAGAGTTTCCAGGAAAATGAGCTAAGCTTTAATCCATGCTTGTGGATGTCACATCCCTGCCAGAGAATCGGCTCCTCTTGTTCAGGAGCTGTAATTGCAGTTGCCCCTCTGGGTGACCTGCCAAGGGAGCCAAGCAATGCAGATGAAACTAAAGCATCATTGGGTCATGGGAGTCAATGCATAGTTTAGAATACAGTGGCAGAAACTCTGTCTCCCCACAAGAGGAAAACGTAATTTCTCGTAGCCAGTGGATGGTAGTTCTGGTTTCTTCACAACATTTAAAATCTGAAATAATAATTAGATGCTCAGTTTTGGTGCAGAGGACTTTTTGTAATGTATTTTGCCACCCTAGTCTAGTAATTATACAGAGATGTCATCTGGAATTGATAGTGAAGGCCAGATTTGGAAGTAGCAACAGGATGTGTTGCTGCTATTGATCAAAGGCTATGTGGCTGTTTTTATACACGGGTCCTCCCTTAGATCTTTTTTTTCTATTGATTGAACACAGTAGATAAACAACTGTCTGTGTAGCATGAACATTTATTAGGGCTTTTAAGCTGACTAAGGACAGCTTTGAATTAAATATGAGAGTTTAAATGACAGTTTTCTAATACATGGTGTCTATGAAGACTTTGCTTGCAGTGGCAATACAGTTTCATTTAAGCATGGTAAAAGGAAATCTAAATACAGGTTTTGTTTTCATACTTGAAGATAAAATACTGGAAAGTTGATTACAAGAAGGGCAAAGGCTTTTTTGTTTTTCATATATATGTAGTTAAGTGTGGGCAAAGGCTGCATTTTGTAATATGCAGCTGTATGCATTGTGCTCTCAACAAGCTGTATTGTCTTGTCCTGGCACTTTCTGAGAGGTTTGCATAAGTTACTCAAGTGTCCTAAAATGTGGGTTCGAATGTAACTGCCAGGTGCGGTCTGGTAGTTCTGTAGTCACTTCCAATGAAATTAATAGAAAACTTTCTGTTGACTTTTTAATGAGTTAGATTGGACCCTGAGCTGTTATTATTAATGTCTTGGAAAGGTCAGGATTGATTTTCTGGCATCCTTTTCATTTCCAAGGAGGCTCTTTGCAATTCTATGGGAGACATAGCAATATTGCTGTTCCTCTTCCTCGATAAATCTCTGTATAATTTAAGTTGTTTACTTGTCTTCCAAGGCTTTGTGGAATAACAGAGGCAAACTGAAAACTGCTGAATTCTGGGGGAGTTCTTGGTATCTTAATTGCCTAAATCAGTATTTCTGTATAATGCCAAGCTTTCCCCCACTCCCAGGTTGGTCTGAATTTTATTCCAGTACTGTACTGCTGTTGTTTTTCCTTCCTGATTATGGGGATTTAAAGAAACCCAAAAAGCCTGTTCCTGCAAATGAAAGCAGTCTGCCACACTGTATAGAGCAAGTTGCGTTGCGTTTAAAGTAATGCTATTTCACTGCAATCTAGTAACACAATCTGCATGTGGATAGCGCTAGGGACCTACATCTTTGGATTTCTGCCTTTTAGAAACCACCTGAAGTCTCTGCAAAGTTTCCACCGAGCAGGCTTGTGTGTCTTGCCATGAAAAGGTTTCTTCCACTAAGTTCGCACTGTCGATGTTGTTTGGTGTTAGTAATCTGTTCTGGGAGCATACTTGGGCTGTCCTTGCAACAGGCCAGAATGAAATCATTTCTCTGGCATTGCTGGGTAATACACCATATCTCTGAAAGCACAGGATTTTCTTGTGCAAGTAAATAGCTGTGCTTGAAGTACTGCAGCGCTTGCACCAGGAATATAAAATCCACCCAAAACCATACAAGTTTTGGAGAGAAGGGAGTGTTGGGAAGAAGACCAGGGTGCTCCATTCACAATGCTGACCTTTGAAAAGGATAATCCTTATGCTCACATTTATTTTGAAATGTTTAACCTGCCCCACTGGCCATGAGAGGGAATTTAATTTCTTAGCTTATATTGGGCTATTTCTTCAGGTGAAGTGTTGATATGTAGGCTCCTCTGAACTCACTGCCATGCTTTCCTTTATTTTCAGGATACTGGGGTTGGGAAGTCAAGCATTGTTTGTCGATTTGTCCAGGACCACTTTGACCACAATATTAGCCCTACTATTGGGTAAGTACCACACATAGTATCCTTTTTCTTCTGTATGTCTTTTTAACTCGTAGCCCTCTGTTGAGCTCCTTTCTTTTCCTTACTGCCAAGTGTGTGAATACTGTGTATCTTTTTTCCCCCCAATTTATCAATCTCACTCAACTCCTTACTCTCCTTTAATGGCTTTCAGCTCATTCTATGTGTTTAGAGAGTGCGGGGCTGCTCCAAAACAAGTTTGCTCTGCTCTCCCTGCTCTGGGAATACAGAGGGTCCCTCCGCTTACTGTATTGGAGCATAGTCTTATTATGGAGAGTATATGGAGATTATAGTCTTATTACAAAAGAGCTCTGCCATTCTCCTCCTGTGAATGGTGTCTCTTGAAATAGCCTCTTTTCCTGGGGCTGTCCAGAACCACATTGTAGTGGCTGGTGTTGTGCATGGCCATGACTTCAAGCTGTTCTGTTTTGTTTTTCTTCACCCATCTTACACTGAGAGATTCTTACATGTCTTACTCAGCTGCTGTCCTTTCTGTCTTGTCAAGAGCTTCCTACTTTAGATTGTATTTTGGTCATAGGACCTTAGGATTAAAGCAATTTTAGTTCCTATCGGTCAATGAGGTATCAAACCTGATCCTGAGAGTTTAAAGAACTGAAACCCCACATCCCAAGAGGCTGTGATTTGCACAATGACCAAGGCACCCCATAGAAGGGTAATGGCAGAAGAACCATGGAGAGCCCTTACTGACACACATGGATCTGTGTTGTGTGTCCTGCCAGGCTGGGCTGGAATATGGACAGTGTCTGTTCCTAGGTGTGGACATGCTTTTGTCTAGGTTTGGGATGTATCATGTTATCCTGCCTTTCTCAAAATAGAGACAATGCAATTTAAACTAGGTATAGTTAATTCATACCTGTTCTTTAAAAACTGGTGAGCTTCCATGTGTCAGACCATCAGAACCTTATTAAATCTGTGTGCGCTTAAACCACGACATTCTGTAGTTGATTTTAATTCCAGATCTTTTTCTTTTAACATCCTGGGGGCAAATCTGCCAGGTCCAGTGTTACCTGGAGTATTTTGAAAATTGTTGGTCTCTTGCAGGAAAGGAAGCTCATATGCAGTGTTTATGTGGGAGTAATTTGGGTGGGAAGGGCTGACCTGGCTTGTGTGTTAGAGCTGTCTTGAAACATCTGTGAAGGGTTGGTATTGATTGCTGTATGTTGTTTAGAGGGTTAGATGACAGCTTTTAAAGCTCTGCCTTTCAATGCATGAAGGATTTTCAGCTGAAAGTTGCACGTTGAAGTTCCAGGGCAATTTTGTACTCCTCAGTGTAATGAATAGAGAAAATGGACAGTGAGAAAGGAAGCAAGTAATGAATAACATTACTGACTAAAGGACACTTGCTTGCAATGAAGGAATTGATGGGAACGTGAATGGTTCTTAACTTCAAAATCACCAACAGCCTTTTTCCCCAAGTAGTTGTTGTTGCTAAGTAAATGTCTTCTGCTCAAATAGGAAAATATTTTCCCTCTGTTATCATAGTTATGGAAAGTAAAGGGATTTTTTTTCCATTTGAAAATTAAAGCATGAAGGAGGCCTTGCGCATGGGTGATATTACTTGTCTATACAGATGAGGGTTTTATTTTTGTTTTCTTCCAAATTAATAAAATATTTTAAATACACAATCTACAATAAATATACAATATACAATCTACAGTAGCTGCTGTGGCTCTAAAGTTCCTGGTTTTGAAGCTGTAAAGTGTTGCTTAATGCTTTGAGGAGAGTGACAGCTGAAAGTATAGACCCAAAAACAACCAAAGAAAACACTGTTGTTTTTTTGGCCATAATATTCTTATAAGCAGTGCAGTATTGTTAAAATTCAAACAATTTTCAGTTGGCTGTAAAGGAGAGCTCCGGTATATCATTCTCAGTAATGTTTTGATCAGTCACACATTGTTTGATATCATTCAGTGCTTTTGTAATGACAGTGCATTGTTTCAAATGCAACTTTATGAGCCAGGAAGAAGGTTACCACAACAGAAATTGTTCATCAGTGTCCACACAGGATGGGGGGTGGGAATCTACCAGAGTTTGGCGGTCTCCTAGGCAGCTTTCAAATGAAATGCTGTAGTATAGAAAAAGCCTATGAATTTGTAACCTTCTTTCCTAAAAGAACAAAAATCACTGTGAAAGCACAGACAAATCACATCTCCTACAAA
Source organism: Brotogeris chrysoptera (assembly GCA_030323915.1). Taxonomy (NCBI): domain Eukaryota; kingdom Metazoa; phylum Chordata; class Aves; order Psittaciformes; family Psittacidae; genus Brotogeris; species Brotogeris chrysoptera. Next base: position 16,092 of record JARCZZ010025572.1, read on the forward strand.
AACCAGAAGCTGCAAGGACTTCATTCATCTGAGGTGAAAGGGAGAAGAACTTTTTTCCATTTGTTCACCATAATGCATTCCACAAGGTGACTTTTCTGTTCCGTGGTGATCCAGTATTCTAGGTTTAACTGAAAAACTGCACATTTGTTACCTGATATGATGCTGGCTGATGCCTTTTTCTTGGGCCCATATCACTGAGAAGATGGAGCTAGCTACTAGTAGAAGTGTGAGCAACAGGAGCATTTGTGTTCCTAGGCCCATGCACAAATGCTCCCTGAACCTCAGAGGCTTTTTCCTGCTTTTAAGATAGATATGTAGGTATCATATATTTTATCTGAGAAAAGGAAGACTTTCACTTCTGTAGGCATTTTATCAGGGTTTTGGAGTTTCCCCATATGTGGTCTAACCCATCAGAACTTGCTGTGGTCTGTGTGTTGCATATTCGGAGTGCTGGTCATGTTACAAATTTCTGCTGCTTCCTTCTTTTCAGAGCATCCTTCATGACTAAAACAGTGCCTTGTGGGAATGAGCTTCATAAGTTTCTGATCTGGGACACAGCTGGTCAGGAACGGGTGAGTATTGCATTGCTGTATGTCTTTGTTACCCGCGTCTCTTTTAATGTGTTGGCACGCTTTGTCTAAAAATTTCATCTTCAGAAGGCTTTGTAAGTATAGACCTGAATCTTTGCAAGGCTCTGCAAAGCAGGTGCTCAGCAGTCACCAAAAAATAGGTTCCAGTTTCACAGGTGGGGAAAATGAAGAGGCAAGCTGAATTGTCAGCCGGTTTCCTCAAGACAAGTCAGGCAGTGCCCAAGCTGTCTCTAGCTCCCCTCTGGTTTCATCAGGTTCAGTGCGGCAGCTTTTGTTGATGTTGGAAAGCACTTGACTTCCAGCACATGGGCTGGTGGGTGGTCTGAGTTTAGGTGGTTGATGAGAAGCTCAACATGAGCCGTCAGTGTGCGCTCACAGACCAGAAAGCCAACCACATCCTGGGCTGCATCAAAAGGAGTGTGACCAGCAGGTCAAAGGAGGCGATCCTGTCCCTCTGCTCTCGTGAGACCTCACCTGCAGTGCTGCATCCAGCTCTGGGAACCCCAACACAAGAGGGGCAAGCACCTATTAGAGTGAGTCCAGAGGAGGCCACAAAGATGATCAGATGGCTGGAGCACCTCTCCTATGAAGACAGGCTGAGAAAGCTGGGCTTGTTCAGAAGAGAAGGCTCCAGGGAGACCTCATAACAGCTTTCCAGTACCTAAAGGGGGTCTACAAGAAATCTGGAGAGGGTCTTCTTACAAAGACATGCAGTGATAGGACAAGGAGGAATGGGTTTAAACTGGAAGAGGATAGATTCAGATTAGATATTAGGTAGAAATTTGTTACTGTGAGCTTGGTGAGACGCTGGCATGGGCTGCCCAGAGAAGCTGTAGCTGCTACATCCCTAGCCGTGTTCAAGGCCAGGTTAGATGGGGCTTTGAGCAACCTGGTCTAGTGGAAGATGCCCCTGCCCAAGGCAGGGGGTTGGAACTAGATGATCCTTGAGGACCCTTCCAAACTAAACCATTCTACGACTCTGGGGTTGTCCTGTGTTGGGACATTGAATATGGGTACAGGTTGTGTCTGCTGTTAGTATTTTGGAAATTAGCACCAGCAACCTGAATCACTTAGGGTTTTCATCTTGATTTTTCAAGTGTATGAAGTGAATTGTTTAAATTAAGTAGCTTTTCATTTGGCTTTTCAAAAAACAAAGCCATAATGGGGTCCATGTGCATTATGTTGGCTGTATGTAAGCCTAGCTGGTCATTTGTTTATTTTAATAGCTTCATGCAGTAGTATGCAGTAATATGCTGTAGGACTGTGGAGTTCATTTAATAGATGCCCACATTTGTCTTGGGAAGTTTGAAAGATGTGGAAAAACCCGTGGTCATGTTTTAAAATATCTTCAGACTTTCTTGTGAAATTGCAGTGTTCCTGTTCATAGAGAAATACAGCTATGCTCATGTTAGGACGGGGTAAAATGAGGTGGTTATACAGGCGGTAATGTCAGTCCTCATACATCCCACTGTATTATCTGTACCTTGTATGTGAATTGCAGTTGATGAAGATTTTTGCTCTTAAGTGAAGGGAAATGCTTGTGCTTTTATTACAATGTGCAGCATGATGTAAAGTAGTCCCAATGAAATCTACTGACACTTAGCAGTTCAGTATGTTATTTATGATGGGAAAACAGATCTTGAAAAACATATTTGAAGTATAGCATAGTGCCTGTCCTTGAATCTTGTTTGTTCCATTTCTGCGTGGTCTGGAGCTGATAACTAAGCAATTATTGCAGGAGGTAGCAAAGGTTGAGGATTTTTCCCATGGTTTGAGTTTCCTTGCTCCTTTTCTTTCTCTTCCCTCTGCTGCTGCTCTGCTTTCTTTTCATTTTCTCTTTTAGCTTCTCAGCACACAAAACTCAGTCCTTGACATTTAGATGTAAGTATTAATCTGTTTTCTCTCATAGTCTTAAGACACTCAAAGCTTTTCTTTAAAGTAGGTGAATATTAATAAAGTCATATTTATTGAACTAAACGCTGCCTCATTTGAGGCAGGAAATCTGTGACTGAGCTCTGACTCTTGGACGCAGAGTCCATCCTTCCTATCTAGTCCCTTATGTTTCCTCTGCATTTTTTCTAAGCTCATAATTTTTCAAACATCTGCCTTTTTTTCCCCCCTTTTTTTTTGTGTCCAACAGTGATGAGCAGTGACCACTACAAACCTGGTTAAATTGCGCAAAGTGTATTACAGATAAGTTTTATGTGGCAGGTTTTGATGTCTATTTGTAAATTGTAACCTCTTTAAGCCAGGGACCACTTTTTCTTCTCTGTACAATGTGTTCCAGATCCTTCACTAAGACTTTAGGAAACTGGGGTGATACAGTAAACAAAGTCAATGGGGGTTGAGTGCTAGCGACTGAGGCAGACAAGTTTCCCAGGGTGAGGTCCCTACTGTTCCAGGTCATTCTCTGTCTTAGAGCATCCCCATTTTACAGCTAAACATATGACACTTCTCAGTACCTTACTCACTTTAATTTGTATCTGGGATTTTGGTTACTTTGTCTCGTGTTGCTCCTTCTCATCTGCTGTTCAGGAACAGATTTCTCCCCGTTAATCTCTTTCTTGTAATCCTTTTTACAACAGTGACAACCCAAAGCTTCCATCCTAGCCCAACCTCTGGGCCAATTGCTGGTTTTCATAATATACTAATACGTGTATTCCGAGTGGTGTTTCTGCTTTGAGACTTCGTGTTCTTCCCTTGTTCTCTGAAATTTTTCTGTGAGGCTTTATGTTCCACTGCTGTAGTCTGGAAGTTTGTCAATGCTGATAGCTGTGTTTAGGACTTCCTGCTCTTTCGACATTGCCTGCCTTTGTGTTCCTTCTCCTAAATGCAAGGCCAAGTATAGGGCTTGCATGTGCTTATTCTGGCATCAGGGTGCTCTGTGCTTCCCCAGCTGTGCCAGCTGTTGCTGTGTCTACATGCTGATGTGGAGCCTTCACAACAGAGGAGCCCTGGGTGCAATTTAACTGAAGCCTTATTATGCCATGAAAGTTAAGCTCAAACCTTAAGCATGGTAGAGGGGGCAGGTGGAAATAACAGCAGCAGGTCTTCTGTGTTCCTCATTCATGAGTTTCACCTTTCTCAAGAGTTTTCTCCTGCTTTTTCATGAGTTTCTCTGTGCAGCAAACTGGAAAACTGCCAGCTTGGAGGGTGTAGAGAAACCACTCATCAGTACCTTAGTCACAAGCCCTTATTTAAGAATGCTCTGTGAGAACCAGTGTGGCTGCTGGCCGCCTCCAGTCAGCTGGGAGAAACTGGAAATCCATGTGGCTGCTTCTGAAAAGGAGCTGTATCCTGGGTGCTCAGAGAAGCCAGCTGGAAGCACTCAGCACCCCCTTGAGGCATTTAATCAACTTTCAGATAGCCACTTGTTATGTTGCAAGCCTTTGGAAACGCTGGTCATTGTTGGGTTTAAAAGCTTTTAGGAATAACTGAGTTAGCTGAAGCAGCTTAATATACAGGCCAGCCAGTCAGAGGTTGGTTATGGAGAACAGATAACTTCTGGTTCGTATGGATAATAGATATAATATTTTATTTCTTCTGTGTCAGGAAATTTGGAATTGCAGGCGAGAGTAGTGAATGAACCAGAACTGCAATTTTGTGGGGAAATAATGGGAAATGTCACTTCTGCAGAATGAAAATAGTGCAGAAAAAATGGAGATCAAAAGCATTTCCATGATAGCCTTGGTGGGAGCGAAAGCTTGGCACCTGTCCTGGAGGAGACCCTGGAGAGGGGTACACGGCTCTCCGGCAGCTCTTTGCTGGGGAAAATTCACATTGTACTTGATGACAAAAGGAGGGAGCTTCTTAATCCTTTTATCCTGTTCCTTCTTTTCCCTTTTTTGGATCAAGAGAATCTTAAACTGGCAGCACACTTAGCAAAATCCCCTACTTTTCTGTGACTAAGTACTGCTCTCTGTAGACCCAGTTGCTTTGTGCTGTTGTGCTGTTGTGCTGTTAGACAAGTCTGCTTTATTCTGTTCCTCAGAATCACTTTCCCTCCACCCCACCATCTTCCAAATGTCTCTTTTTTTCCCTGTCTTCACTTCTCTCTCCCCCTTCCATCAGCTTTAAATTGTTGCTGTGGACTTCAGGACTTCAATGCATGACAATTATGTTGTTGTTACCAAAGATTCCCTCCCCTAAGAAGAGTCTCTTCACAAGTTAGTTAATGATGGTTTTATTAGCATATATGGTGCCATAAGTAGCTTCTAATTACAATGCTTTGTGTGAATACCTTGGGTGGCTGCCAGCTTTCCTCTTTGCCAGCTGAGGAATATTGTAGCAAATAGTTAGGGAGCCTGAGGGCTGTGTTTCTAGGGCAGGAAAATTTATCTCTGTCCTTTTAAAATTTAGTGTGCTGAACTGTGGGATTTTTAATTTTGTTTAATAGAAGGAGCCTCAATTACTTGAGCCCAATTTAAATTTGATAGGAATTACCCCGAATTGTGTGCTTATATTGTTAACTGCTCCATTTCAAGTCAAAGGCTGACTGATGGGAGACCTACAGCGCTTTATAGCCCCCTCTTTTCTGAGTGCCAGTAGCTGTGCTGGTGATTCTAAGACACAAGTTAGGGCGTGAGAACTGCTTCTTGAGAGGAGGACTTGCTGCAGTCTTGACTGGGGCATATTCCTTAAGCTGAACAACCTAATCACTGAGCTTATGGATGTCTCCTGAAACCAGACTATCCTGAGAGGAGTTAACACCAACTATCAATGACTTGAATTAACTTCTGCAGTCAAGGCGTAGCATGGATTTTGTTCTACAGTTTTATATAGGTGATGCTGATGGTAGCCCAGAGCTCAGACAGCATGGAGGTTGCTCTTTATATATGGTGCAAGGACCTCCCTGCAGTGAGCTACTGCCCTCTTGCATGCTGCAAAAGTCATCAGGTGACTTGGAGGTATGTGTGTTTATGAGAGTGCCAGTGGTGTTAGAGCTAGGAGGTGGATATGTAATTTTTGCTATTTCTAGAGTGAGCATAAAGCACAGTAAATTGTTTACGAGATGCATGTGGATGTGTTGTTTCTTAAGCACCAGCAAACTTGCCGCATGTATAGCAAAGTGTGGGAATTTTTTCCTTCTTCACTTTCAGTATTTTTACATATTTGAGAAAAATGCTCATTCTTCTTCAACTTAGATAGCAAAAAATAGTAGGTCAGAAGCAGACAGATCTTCCCTGATTTATTCAGCTTGTGAATCCTGAGAAGTGGAATGTCAGCCTTCAGTCTATCAGCCTTCAAGCTTTTCAAGGGAAATATGCTCAAGGTTACAAAGTACTAAATGGTATCTGATAGTGGCTTTCATGCATAGCATTTTTCCATTCACTCATTGCCAGCTGAGAATGTCAGGAATTTTGTATCCCTCCCTCCCTGTGCTGCTTCTTGTGTGAGCAGCTTATGTGTTGGGATAATCCTTTCAATGAGTCTGGTTTTTGCCTTTGCTTCTCTCCACACCCTGACTTTCTGTTTGTTGGTAGCTGCTGCCTCCAAGGTGACAGGAATGGTGCAAGTAAATGCCCAGACTTGGGCAAGTAGAGGCTCCCAAGCTGAAGAATGGGTACTGTTCATGGTACATGAACTTCTTCAATGAGCTTATGCAAGTTGGATGCAGTTCTGGCAGCCTCTGGCTCTTTCCCCGCAGGGATCCATGGAAGCAGTTAAGGCAGCTTTCCTAAACAGGCTGGTAGTTACGTGTTTCTGACGCTGGCCTACCATGCTTTTTGCCACGAGAGCCTCAGTGGTTTGGGTTGTAGTAATGGGGGCTAAAGCATGAGGATGAGTGTGCTTCAGGTGGGTTTGGGGACAGAACTGAAGGGGTTTGTGGGGGCCATGCGGCAGGAAAAACAGGCCATCCAAAATCACTTGCAGAGGGGCTGGGGAGGAACTGCTGAGCAAGGGGACCAAGCTGCATCGAAGTCCTAGTCTAGAAAGGCCAGTGCATGTAGTAGAAAGGGAAGGAAGTTGCAGAGCTGTGTCAGTGCCCGCACAGATAAGCTTCTAGACAGAAACTGTTGCTGTCCTTACCATTAATGGCACCCAGACAAAGAAAGGGTAAGGATCTCTGACCTTGAGCCAAGTGGTCTTGGCCACTCAGATGCAGTGTATGTAGTCGGAGAGCAGCTTCTCAAGAATGGGAATGAATCTGGTTGAATGATTACAGCTGTCAGGAAGCAAATCTTGTGCTGCTGTGCACCTGCAGGTGCTTGAAAAGGCACTATGTGGAAAAATCTTAGCCAAATTCAGCCCTTGACGTGAGAAGGTGCATAACACTTGCTGAGCACTGGTCTGATTCGGCTTACTTGGTGCATCCTTACCCATTCCAGACATGATTGTAGGCAGAGTTCTAATGCTGTTGCAGTAAGAGCACATGACGTTCTTTGCAGTCTAGGATTGTAAAAGCAACCCAGTAAAGGAGTTGGGGGGTGGTTGTCATTGGTTTTGGGTTTGTTGTCTTTTTCCCTCTTGGCTGCAGAGTCTGGAAGTCACATCCTGCTATGGCAGTAAGCCAGCACTGGGGGGTAGCGCAAAGATGGTGCAAAGAACTGCTGACATGAATTAGTGTTCTCTGGTGTGCCTGTCAGATTGAATGAATCCAGACTGTCCTTTGTCAGCCTCTATGTAAATAAGCAGGAGTGGTAGACTTCAGTTCTCTATTTATTCCGCCTCTATCTTGCTTCCTAAACTAGCATTACATGAGACATGTTTAAGAAACTTCACTAATACAGCTCAGGTGTGATTTAAAATATGTTCCCTTAAATTAATTTTTCTCTTCTAAGTACTGTGATATGGCTACCGTGTGGGTTTTTCTCCTTCATTCTGTACTGCTAGTACAGGGGAAATGCGAAAAACATTACCTACCCAACCAAATATACCCCCCTCCATGTTGAGATATATGCACAGGAAACAGAAATCAAAATATTACAGAGCTTTCAAATAGGTGGTAAATTCCTTAGTGGCTGGTTGCTTCCGTTTTTCTGCCCTTTACAAGGGCAAAGCTTCAGTAAGACGGCCAGATGAGGGGTTGTAGAATCCCAAAATACTCATGGAATCAATAAGAGCAGCTCTGGTTATGCTGAACGTGCATTTGCAACACCCAAGACTGAATTTGTCCTCTGTGCTGAGGGCTGTACAGCTGTAAAGGTTGGGCAGCTTCTGGCTGGATCCTGAGAGAAAAGAGGACCTGCTCTCAGAGGAAGTTTCATAATGTGCATGTGGGCTCACTTCTTCCTTAGTGGCAGAGATCATAGAATCATAGAATAGTTAGGGTTGGAAAGGACCTTAAAATCATCTAGTTCCAACCCCCCCTGCATGGCCAGGGGCACCTCACACTAAACCACGTCACCTAAGGCTCTGTCCAACCCAGCCTTGAACACCGCCATTATGTCTGCATAGAAATGGAGCATTCACAACTTCCCCGGGCAACCCACTCCAGTGCCTCACCACCCTTACAGTAAAGAATTTCTTCCTCATATCCAATCTAAACTTCCCCTGTTTAAGTTTGAAT